>APFE030396919.1:140195-200421 GCA_000404065.3 Pinus taeda | reverse complement strand
TGATTATGTTATGACCCCTTAGACTCCTATATATACAAAGGAGGTCTTTTCATTTGTATCATCAAAGAATTGTTCATTTATGTAATGTAAAGGAGGTTGCCCCCTCGAAGAGGCTGAATTTTAAGGCGTTGATCTATCTTTGCTATCTTTTTCTTGAGCTGGTTTCATAACAATATTTCTCTGCGCCCTTGGTTTTATGGGTTTCTTATGACCAAGTGCCAAACATGATCAGAGATCCTAGGCATCAGGTCTTTCTCAAAAAATAATTTTAAAGGAGTTATGAAAACTCTAACCCTTGAAATTATTCATAGCACTTAGGTCCTAAGCCTACTCTATGCCCTTGGTGCTTTTAGGTCCCCACAACCATGTTCACATCGGAAGCTACCTCCATCATAATTTTTTCAAACTGCTTTTATAACTAAGTTACGATGTCTCCTTCCTTCGAAATACTCCCTAGGACTTGGATGCTCAGTCTTCTCTTTACACCCTTGGTTCTACTGGTTTCCTCGTCCAAGCGTTAACACATAAGAGCTCCCACGCGTCATAAATTTCTCATAATTCAATTATCGAGAAGTTCCAAAATTATGACCTCCAAATTACTTTCCATGTGGTATCTTCACAACATAGGTTCTAGGCCCTCTCTCTGCTCTTGGTTCTTTGGATCCCCTTGACCATGTGCCACTCAACATCGGAATATACTTTCATCGGATTAAAACTTTCCCACAAAATAATTACACAGGAGTTATGAAAACTCAAACTTCCAAAATTTCGACCTCCGAGATGACATTATGCTGATGTCATTATCTCCACGTGGCGTCTCCTTAGTGGTGACACATGTCACTTGGATTTTCCCTATTATGCCACCCAAAATTCTGAATCTGACTACCATGTGTCCTTCGTACTTCCACGTCATGCTCACATCATCTTCCTCTTCAGCTTCTTAGGGCCAATCACCTACTGCCATGTGTCCTATAGGAGGAGAGAGAAAGGTTCCCTTGGTCCTATGGTTTTGCAATGAATTCCCTTTGTAAATCCTTTCCTTACAACTTCGATGATTTTAAAATAGTTTAATCTATAAGGAATTATGAAACTCCAAGGTTCCGATATGCCAAGGTTCTTGCCTGCTCCGATATTCTAATATTTTGGCCTTCCGTAATTTCGGCTATTGCCCTAGTTCCATGCCATCTGAGGTACCTTTTAAATAAACCACCAAGGTCTGATATTCCTACCTTTTCGATATCAAGTTCTGAGAATCATCTCTCGAAACTCCAAGCCATCAAAATTCTGTCCTCCCGAGGTCCCGAAATTCCATCTTGCTCTAATATTTCATCCTTTTGATATGCTGCCTGCTCATCCCTTCTGATATCAGGTCCTAAAATTCAACCTTGTTGCCATGGTTCCGAGGTCTCTATATTCTGAGCCTTCCGAAGTTCTGAGGACTTCCTTCTTTGCCTAGAGGCTCCACCATCATCTTTTAACTTTTATTTCATGGCTGAAGTCACCAAAATTTTATTGGGAATAACTACTGATCCAGGAGGCCATTTGCAAACTTCCACATACCGTTCAAAATCTTATTCAAAGCATTTTCTAGTAGAGAAAGTATGATGTAGGCTTTGAGCCCATTTTCTACTTGATAAATGGCTACAAAGTTTCTATTATTCTTTGCACCTTGGCCCTTCTCGTATGCCTAGAATCTTAGACTCCCAACCACCATAGTCATCATTTTATGGCTTCTCTAATAAGCATACTACTATTGTGATTCTCTACTAGAGACTGAAACAACCATAGGATTGTCTACCATATGTTGCCAGAAACCTCCATGTTTTTTGGTTGACATCAATGCTAACAATATTGCCAACAGTTGGAAAATGCCAACTTCCCAACACATCTCCAGGCATGATTGTTGACATCAATGCCAACACACTTGCAACCACTAGCCATCCAGATAATGTCAATTGTCCAACAGTGTGAGGGTATCTCCACCAATTTTGTACATTTATTCCATTCACGTGGATAGTAAGATTTCCTTTTGCATTTTGGCTTGATGGATACCTTGTCTTCTTCCTTAATTCGGCCTCTAGGATGATTGTGCTAGCCTAAACTTTTTATGCAATACATGACACCAATTCTCCTCACACATGTGAAGTATATTGGCCCAAAAATAGATCAGAACTAACTCAGTTATGATCCTTCTTTCTTTGTTGGGTGATGAGCTTCTTCTTTGGTGTTTCTCACACTTCCTTCTCTATCTTGGTTGCTTGATCGAATTGGTCTTCAAGTGATGTCGAGTTATTCTATATATAGTGGGTTGTCTATGTATAATAAGCCAATTTGCACTTGTGACTAGGCTGACATATCCTTCTAGAATAATCTTTAGCTCTTTTGGAAGGCTGAAATGAGCACATTCTTGTGACAAGGTCTTGGAGGGCTAATGACTCAAATAATTTCTCTTTTTACAATATGTAACATGTCTTCAATAAATGACATTGACTTACTAGACTTTACGACTGACCAAACCTAATAGCTCATAATGGGAGCTTTAACGATAAAATAAAATTCCTTGAGCACGAAACCCATGACTCAAGCAGAACATAAATAATTTATTTTTTCTTCTTTTCATCAATTACATAAAATCATTATTATACATTTCGTTATGAACACCAAACTTAGTTACATATTTCAACAATTGTGTATGCTGATGGGACGAAAATTTTATTTTCCGATCTAATGTTTTTATTTAAATAGGTGTTGGAGAGGGAAATGGTGGCCTTGTGGCACTGCAACTCCATCATATGGGCTGCCTCTCCTTGACTCCTCAACATGAAAATTTCGGCCGTCTCTCTGCATAGCGATGACCTATTGAGGTCCTCTTGGTGCTCGAACATGGTTCACATGGGACTGACCTCCACCCCTTTCACTCCTTGAGTCACCATGACAACTTCTATATTAAGATCCAAAGAAGGTCACATGGCCATGCCAGCTATCTACGGGAAATTCACTAGGTTCTAGTAGCCATACGAGCC
This sequence comes from Pinus taeda, assembly GCA_000404065.3. Classification (NCBI taxonomy): domain Eukaryota; kingdom Viridiplantae; phylum Streptophyta; class Pinopsida; order Pinales; family Pinaceae; genus Pinus; species Pinus taeda. The sequence goes on along the minus strand of APFE030396919.1, from coordinate 197,398 downwards.
CTTGGGAGAGTGACATCTCCAAAGAGCCCAACTGATGCACTCTTTATGCATCATCATGTGGTTTTAGAAGATAAGAAAGAAGAGGCAATTGGATCCCAATAAAGTCTAGCAAGAGAAAGACAGAGTTAGAGTTCGATGTAAAATTGGGATTGAGGAGGAAATGCCACGTGTCGAAGAATTCCTCATACTACATAAAATATTTGCTTGAATGTTCCCATGGTAAATGGAGGTAGAATTTGATAGCTTAAACGATCTAAATTCTAAAGCAAAGGAACCTGCTACTGATGTTATTTCAATGAAGTAGTGCACCCTATGATTCTAGATTCCAATTCTCATGTTGGGGGATATTTCCATCTCAGTGGATATGGATGCCAACTCATTTTCAATGCGCCATGTAATGACAAATCGAGACCACACGAGAATGCGCCATGTATGTGTTTCTGGGTCATAAGCTATGTATATGTAAAACATTAAGACAAAGGAGCATAGGTGTATTTTTAAATATTATATATTATTATTAGATATAATATTTACAATATTCTTTTTATTTGTAAATATACTTAGAAATAGTTTTTTAACTGTTTTAAGAAACAATTTTGTAACTAATCAATGTGAAACTGAATAGTTAAACTGTGAAAAATTAAGTTATGGGGAGGAAATAAAAGTCAGTGAATTAAATTTTTGAAAGGGTTTAGAGTATGTAAACAAGAAGATTTTGTAATGGAGAAATCTCTCAGAAGCTGAATGATAAAAAACCAATTTTCATTCCAATTCTTGCGTTATTGCAATTTTTTTTCTTTGCTATGTATTCATTATTTCATTAATGTTTTCTTCTACCAGTATGAGTGTAATGCAACAACAAGTTGATTTAAATTATATTCATGATTTTTTCTGAAATTAATGTCACTCATGTTGTGGTTTTGAATCCCTTAATGAACACTCCACCATACCAGGCATTCACCCATCTTTATTGTTCTTTGCATCATTTACTCTGTAGGGACAAAAACTAAGATTCTTAAGTGCCTCAATGCTTTTTATTGTCTTTCTCCATTTGCTTCTAATCATATCCTGAAACCCAAAACTGTACAACCCTAATTTATCTAGGCCAATCTATTTTTAAAGATAGGTTTTAGAATTAGACCATTCATTGCAAACTCTTACGGTATATCCTTCCGACCACATATTTTAAAGTTTTCATCAATATTTCAGATGTCTTAGGAACTGGTTCCCCTACAACAAGGAACTATCTCCAGGGTTACAATAGGTCCCACTAGACTCAATTGTGAAATATAACTTATATCTTCCAATCATATTTGTATTCCCTTGTGATTCTCGATAACCATTTCAACGCATTATACAATAAAACCATATGCGTATTATAAAGGAAATGTAACATGAAAATCCATCAAATTATGTAAACATCACACTTCTTGTCACTCCATATATATAGAATAAACTTAAGAAATGACATTTAGTTAAAAAAAATTGTAAGAATTTCAATGTCTCATACAATCTAAATCAAGTGCATATTGTCCATAAGTTAAAACAAAAATACAATGCAGTATTGAGCAAGCTCAAGATGCATATCCATGTAATAAATCTCCCTCTTAACCTCTTCCTTTACTTTAGAGTATTTTCTTTTGAATGGGGATAGACAGATTGGGAGGATTTATTATTGGGAATCTCAACGAGAGGTTATTTTCCTTTTTTTTCCATTTGCTAGAAGTTTTAAAGCATAATATTTAATCTTAATGGTAAGTTGATTTTTAGCATTGGAATTAGAAAAGGTAGCAAAGTGAGCAATCATTAGCATAGGTGATTTTTTTGGGATTGATGAGGCCAATGTGTGATCGTAGAAGTGGACCTAATTGGGTTCCCCACCCCCCATTCATCATTCATAGGATTTTGTCTCGAGCTAAAAAGGAGTGTCTACTATACTTGGATGAGGTTGCAAAGAAGAATTTGTAGGCACAAAATATTGGGATAAATCTTGTTATTCTCTTAGAAAGAGATGCCCAATTTTCACCAATTGATTAAATTAATTGGAATTAGCTTCGAAATGCATGGAAAATCCGATTCTCTTTTTACTCATTTCCTTCCAAATAACATTTTTCCTTCTTCCTTGTGCTCTTTAAGATTCCCTAGAACTTCTACTGAAAAATCTCATCTAAAATCATTTATAAAAAACTGTGATTCTTTATTGCACAAACTTCCCAACATGTAACAACTATTAACTAGATGTAAATTAAAGAAAAATAATACTTTCACTAAATGTTCATTAATATGGTTTAATAATGACTTAAGTTGAGAAAGGTAAGCTTAATTTGAATTGAAGGTACTAACCCATTTCTCTTGTTTTCTTTTAACAATATATTCAGTCTAGAAAAATGGTTTTAGTCTTGGTATATTGTTAATTCATGTAAAATAATATAGAAAATAAATGTATTATGGGGCATCAAAGCAAAGAGTAGAATCATAATCATGTTTTGCACTTCCCTTTCCACATATTTATTGATACAAGCTAGTATAATGTGTGGAAACCAAAAACATTGCATGCCAATTCCTAATAGGAATATAGGTAAAACAACCCTGAGAACATAAAATATGTGTACCTTGAAACCTTTGAGCTGGGTAACATTTAAACTCAATAATTTCTCCTTAGTGACAAGACATATCAACTCAGGGCTTAAGTCACACTATATTGTAGTCAAAAAGTTAAGAATGAATTTTAGAAGTATAATATATAGGAATTTTGAGGCCAAGAGGTAAAAAAGAAAAGCTCTACTTACTCCCAAACTTCACCAAAATTGCAATTGTATTCAACATGCAAATTGTATTCAATTGACTAAATAGCACGTGCATGATAAGGGAATCATGAAGTGAATGGAACTCAAACAAAGCCATTGAAAACTATATAGTAATGAACATGCAACTACATAGACTATGTCCTCTAATTAAAGCAGACACATGGCTATATATTGTTACTTTTAATGCTCAAGAATCTTATTTACCACACAATATGGTTCCACGTCAACTCAACTATTTATGCCACTTCTTGATTTAATTACCATCCCTTAGGTATCCGCTAGAATAATTTTGAGTTTACTACTTAGAGGGAAGAATTTTTTTTTTTTTTTTTTTTAACTTTGTTATTAGTTCTAGCTCTTACGAGAATGACAAGTTACTTGTATAAAACATAATTTATTTTTATATCACCATACGTGTGATCTATCGAACTAAATGCACCACTTTAGTTCCATAAATGTTGGTCATTCATCACTATGCAACACATTTTTATTTTATAAAGAAAAAAAACATGTATTTCGTTTATAGTCAAAATAAAATACAATAGCGTATATGCTTAGAGCATTCACATAGTATTTATAAGCCTTGAGGCCCAGGTATTTTTCCTATCTAATATACATATAAAAATTTCGTAAAAAAACATGCCTCAAAGAGATGATATGTTCAATACATCATTTTTCCATGTTCATGTATCCTGTAAGGAGAAAAAAAATAGTAAAAGAGAAAAAAAATATCATCTTGTTTCTGATAATTCCTCTTATCATTTGCCAACAAAAACATTTGCCTAGTAGCCCCTATTCACAGAAAAATCTGCACTGTGAGGCGACGAGAAAAAAGCTTGATATGCTGTAGCAAAAAACGTCGCCTGTAGGATCTTAATCAGGATCAATCCTCCTATCGCCAAGGGAATATTATAGTATATGATAGTTGTGTCTCTATCCTCACTATAGAGCATCCATATCCTCAAAAACTTGAGCTGGAAACCATATTAAAAAATGGGTTTACATGCCGAATTTGAGAAGCGTAAAAATGTTATGTAATATGTAAGTGTTAAAAGAGGTTAATTATGCCTAGGGGTATAGTTGTAGAAAGTTGAGCAAGCCTTATATTCTTTTATTTTCCGCTTACCTGGATCCATTGCTATTCCTTTTTTCAAAAGGAGATCAAATTCTTGGTTCTTTTCCATGTATACATGTGAGAAAGTTATATGAGAGAAATTTCTTATTCTATTGGATATATTTTGTTAAAGAAGAATAAGAGTGTGATTCATTAATTTTGATTTCCCATTCATCCAATTTATCACTGTCATTGAGTCCCCATATATGTTTATGTCACTAATTTGAAGATATTCAACCAATTAGAGGAATTTTTTTCGAGCAAGCAATTCAACATAGTTATTTGTAGCCATTCCAATGCTACACAAGAAATATTAGACATATGAATACGAAAGATACATAAGCCCTATAGCTCCTCCATGGAAGGATTTAGGTTTGTTGCCCCATCAAAATAAGCCCATGGCTTATCCTTTTGTATTATTGTCGCAGAGTGATGGTAATGAGATTGGTCTGATAATTCCCTTGGCAAGGAGTCCTATAGGGAAAGGATGTCATAGACCACTATGATAGAATAATTTCGCTGGTCTTGGAAAATGGAAATGTTCCTTTCAAGCTATATTCCCTAACAAACCACCAAGGGAAAGGATTTTATAATTTCTTTTGGTTTTCTTTGCAACCAATCTTTAAGACAATCCTCTACAAAGTTTCCTATCCATATGTATTCAACTCCTATTTTATGAATTTGCTTCCAAACACATTTGGTGAATGGGAAGTGTATGAATATATGAGGAATTGTTTCAACATCTTAAAGAAGAAGGGGACAACGACTAAGCCCTAGGAATGATATTTTTTGAAGAAAATCCCAGATAGAAGCTTTATTTTTTAAAAGAAGCCACATGAAGAGCTTTGATATTGGTAGACAAGAGAACTCCCAAAGTATTTTTTCCCACCAAGGGGGAGGAAGTAGATTTGGTTACTAAGTAAGGGATAGATACCGAAATTTTGGGATATGACAACTTGAGGGGGCCAACGACTAGACCAAAGTATCATAAGTTGGTGATGATGAGGTGAGACTTCGTTCTAATGATTTAGTGTGATGTGACTATTCCAAAACTATATTATATTCAAGATGTAGCTCTTGTGCTCCTTTCCAATATTGCAGTCCAAAGAAACCAATCCTATTTGAAACTTGGTCAAGATAGATAATTTTTTTATTCATTTAAGGTATGAATAAGGTGATCATAGAGGATGTGAGTATCCTTGGTCCAAATCCATGGATCTTTCCTAATGAGAATATTTTTTCCATCACTCACTTTCCATCTAATACCAATTGTGATGAGGTCCATCGAGTTTATGATGGCCCTACACACAATAGATCCATTGTATGTTGATTTCCTAGGAGTTCTGACCCATTCTAGCAAAAAGGAAAGGAATATGTATATATTTTCGATGATATGAGACCAAATACCATTCCTATTTATAATTTTCCAAGATACTTTAACTACTAGAGCATTTGAAGACCATGTGAGGTTCATTAAAACCCATCCTCCCAAGGATTTTGAGAGCGAAATTAAGGACCAAGCAGTTAAAGAAAAATGTCTTTGACCTTGTTTTCCAACCCATATATATCTCAATGATATTTTCTTTATCTCGTTTAATGATCCATTTATAATCCAAGCTAAGGAGGTCCAATACACTGGAATAGCTTCCAGAACATACACAAAACAAGACTTCACACTATTGTAATTGATTTATTGCACCAACTTCTAATTCTGAGTTCCACTTTTATAGTAAGCTGGACCTAATCTTCTCTTTTGTAGTTATTTGGTTTTAGAAAGAAACCCAAATATTTCAATGGATATCCCAAGGGTAATGGAGGCTTAGAGAGAACCATATGAACAAGATTATATTCTTCCTTATGAATAGAATTTCCAAGAAGATCATATTTCTTGTGATTTATCATCATACCCTTGGCCAAAGAGAAAGAATCCAAAATGTGATTTATACCTTGGAGGCTTCCAAAGTATAGCACCAAGAAGATAATAATATGATCTAAAAATAATAGATGCATGAGGGAGAAATTCTAAATAACTGCAATTCCTTTTAAGAGATGTCTTCTTTTTGCATCAAGAATGGCTATGGTAAGGGATTCAACAACCAAGAGGAAAAGGAGAGGGGACAACGTGAATCCATATCGGGGCCCTCTTTGAGGATTGAACAATGGGAAACTAAATCGTTGATTAATAATGCCATGGAAAATGAGTTGATTCAACTATATATCCAATCCAAAAATTGAGGATTGAAGCCTAGATGAAGTAAAATAAATTTAATGTAGAGCTAGTCCACCCTATAAAAAGGTTTTCAAAGATCCAGTCAGGGAAAAATCGATATTCTGGGAGAAATCCAAAAAAAATTCTTCTCTTCTTCAAGAACCAAATGAAATGAGACAACCAAGACCCTTGCCCCAACAATAATACCTCCTCCAACCTGCCAAGTTAGCCTCCCAAAAAAACAAGTCAATCCTTCAAAATCAAGTCAATTCAAGCACCTCAAGTCAAGTAAACTAGGGTCTTGTCCCTTCCTTCCACTACTGCAATTTTCAGCCTGCTATCTCAGTCCTACACCTTTGATTTTGTAGTACTTGAATCCTATCACACGTTTGACAAAAAATGACAAAGTTTCAAACCTTTTCTTCTTCTCTTGTCTTCTAGTCTTCTTCACTAGGCCTCCTCCTCTTCTTGTAATGAGATAAGATCCTTTCAAGTATTTCATACTCCTTTTTCTCTTCATTGAAATATTCTTGGTTAGTGAACAAATGAGGCCAAATTCCTTCCTATTTATAGTAGTTGGATTACCACTTTTTAGGCCCACTTGAAGGGAGGGAAGGCTGACTTGATGGAGAAGGTTTACATGTAAAATATTTTTTCTTTCTTTGACATAATAAGACAAATAAGGGTTTAGAACATAACGACAATGACAATGACTCATGACTCAACCTTAGAAGCACACAATGGGTGCTTAGACCTAGAAATATAATAGATAGAACACGAAACCCATGCTTACAAAAATAATTTCTTCGATATTTACAATAATTTTTCTTTTCTTATTTTTACAAATACATATAAATTATATCATTTCATGACCTACACAACAATTATGAAAACTGATACTAGTTACAATTTAAACACTCCCTCTTAACTAGGGAGGTATTCATAATTGTTCAACTGTTACAAGGATGACCTCAATTTGAAGTGTTCCAAGAAGAGTACAAGAACATATACAATGCTAGATACCATCAAGGAAAATAATGCTAAGGTATTATCAAGTGTCATCAAAGGCTAACTACCAAGACACTAACCAAGCAAGGACTAAGGTGCCATCTAGGAAAATTTCCGCTATAGGTACCCTCAGACTACAACTCTGGTGTCAATCCAAATGGATATAGATATCATCTAGGACTCCATGCCAAGACACCAACCCTCATAGGGATATAGGTTTCATCAAGGTCAATATATCATCACTAAAACATAACTCCACATCATCAAGACCAAGATACCCTCCCACACAGGGATCTAAACATCATCAAGGCCAAACCATAACTAAGATTTCAACACCAACTAGGCCAATATGTCCTCCCAAGTACCATCATACAGGCACACAACCTAAGGTACTCATCTCTCCCTCTAAATTAAATTAGAGATATCCTCCAATCCAAGCATGTTTATCAAATACTAAAACTTCTTAGGGAGTGATCAACACAACAACTACTTGTTCATGTATCAGAACATACTATAGCCTCATGCCACCAATTAATAGAAAACTTCCAATATTTTGGTTTTTACGATCAATATGCTAGCATAAAAACTGGGGTATACAACCGTTCTGATGTTGCTTAGTTCATCGTAATATCCAAACAAATTTCGACGAAAGATTCCTTCCCCAGCCTTCTCAAGAAACACCATACACAACCTCAATACTTCTCAAAATAACCAAATATTTGTTAATTAATAATCAAACAATAATAAGCATCGGTAGTGCTTTACCCATTCTCCGATCTCCTTTCCTCATGACTTTCATTAAACGTACGATTGTTAGTCCCACCCTCGTGCATGACACATGAAGCAGAGAATCATGTTCTCCCTCTAAACTTGGGGAGATAAGTCAATTATCAACAAATTTATTCTTCGAGATACATAGGCTCTTCCTTTTACATCATCATATCATCAGATAACTTTGACCTTCCAATACATCATTCCTTCAATGTCATCAGGGTTCTTGCATCTCTCTCTTTCCATCATGCTCATCATCATCATCACAAGGTCACCATCAAGTATGAGGTAGGCATACCTCTTTAGAACCTCTTGCAAACCATGTGTCTGAGAATCTCAACAACAAGTACAACCAAGCACACAAATATATATGTACAAGAGGATTAAATTAATTTTATCAAACTAGGGTTGTCATGTTATCACAATGAGATCTTACAGGGTTATCAAAACTTTGAATAAGAAATTAAATTTTGGATAGTCATAATCAAAATCAACTAGGGTTACATTTTCATGCCCTAGACTCTTACAATAACCTTTGCTAGTATTTGTCACAAACCCTATATACCATCATCAAAAATTTAATATTAAACTTTAGATATCGAACAACTAAACCATGTTAGGGTTTCAACCATTGCAGAATAATTTATATCTAAGGTTTCATTTTCATGTCCTAGAATCTTATTTCAACTTTTACTAAGGTTTTTATTGTAAACCCTAGATAATATTATCAAACCTTTAAAAACTAGGGTTTTATCATATGCCCTAGATACCAAATACAAACCCCAAAAATCAAAAGGCTAGGGTTTCACCAAAGTGAACAAATAGAGAACAATAATTATTACAAGGATTTATTTAATATAAAGATCAAACACCCTAACAATATAAGAATCTTTATGATTCTATACCAAACCATAGATATGGAAGGGTTATTAATATAAAGCAAAATGATGGATACATGCTACAAACTTTGCAATCTTAAAAATACCTTGAGTCACTCCTACTACAAAACTTGAAGGGCTCCTTCTACAACAATGTTTCTCACAAGTCTCCAAAATCCTTTCTTTTAGAATATTCGAACAATTCTTTATTCCAAGGAAAATACAAGAGAAAGGATTATTAGTAACAAATATAAAGCTATAAGTAATGAAATACAAATAATTATCCTCTTGAAAGACTCCCTCTCATCACGACAATCTTCTTTAACGAAGCATTAACATCCTCATGGTTCATCTTCATATGAATCAACCTTTTTCAGAGTGCCTCAGGATCCAATTTGATTACCAAGTTACTATTCTCTTCATTCGTCATGCTCTTTATGGCATAGGATCAACATTTATTTTATGTACCTGCAACATTCACTGACAAGTACCACCAAGAGTATACACATAGCATGATTATGATTTTTGATAATATAGGGACTTCATGGAATCTTTAGAGAGGAAAAATTCCTAGGATTTCTAGATCAAACCCTAAGTTTATTGATATTACCTTTCGAGACATCAACCATAGTGTTTAAATTTTAAATTCAATTCAACCCTCAATAGGGTTTTCCAAAACCCTAGAGACCAAAAACTAGGGTTTCTATGAGGGAAAAAATAGAATAGGGTTAGGGTTTCTCTTTTGACTAGGGTTTTCGAATACGAGCTAGGGATTACAAGAACTTAGATGCCAACAACCTCTAACAATATGAAGGCTATAAACCATAGAACCAAAAAATGTGACCTTGAAACCCTAATCCAATTTGAGTTAGACCTTATATAAATAAAGAAAATTATATATACCTCAAGTACTAAATACCTTAGTCCTATAAGGACACAAAAAGTTTGCTACAAAGGCTTCTTCAAGATGTCGTGATCTTCTTGTTGCTTTCAAAATGTTCTTATAGTATCTTCAAAGATGACTATTCAAACTAAGATTCCTTATTTTATGTTGTTTCCATATTCATAGTTCCCTTAAGAGATTATTCCCTTGATCTTCTATCCTTAACAAAGAATTCCTTCAAGGATACAACAAATTTCATTGATGTCATGGTATTTTCAAGAGTAATTCTATACACAAGGCGTCATAGTCCTTCAAGCTTGGTATCTATTTCTTACAACCAAGCTTACTTCCTTGACCAATTTGGATTTGAATGTAAATATATATGCAAATTGTCTTGTTACTATTATGAATCTTTGAAGATAACCTTTTTATGGCTTCCCTTTTGCTATACTACAAGTTCTGAATTGCTACTCTGGAATTTTTGGATGGGTGACTCTTTACTGTAATCTGAGCCACTTGAAGTATTCATACTTCTCGAGATCATTGAATCTTAGACCTAATGAATCACTATTAATATCTTCAAATACTTCGGTCAAGATTTTTTATTTTTTATTTTTTTATTCTTTTGCTTTTTAGATTTACTTCAAGCCCACAAGAGATTTTTAAACAAGAGATTGCAGGCTTCTCGGTTCTTTGAAAAGTTAATGTGGATGATTCTTAAAACTTCAAATCTTCCTTCAAAATGATAATGCACATATCTTTTGATCAAGTGTACAAAATTTTTAGTTCTTTGATGCTATTTGCTAATGCTACCTTAGATAAGGTCTAGATCTTCTTGAAACCTTTAATAGGTCATACATATAATGAACCAAGAAATTTATATGATCCTTTACCAATAATTCCTTCGATTATTGAAAATGGAATCCTTTAAAAGATGATGAGAGCTAAATATCTTCAAGATTCATTTTCCATTCTTCTTTACCTTTGCTTTGATACCATGTTAGAAAATAATAAAGGTAGAAAGATTTTCTTATCTTGATAATTACTTGTGATTTAATTGTATTCTTATTATCTTATTTTATCTTCTTATTATCAAACAACCATAAAAAATAAATGCATAAAGATAAAAATAATAAGGAGACAATATGTAGGCTCTTAGCCAAGGAAAAACCCCTCTTTTAGGGGAAAACCCCAAAACAATCTTCTCTTCTTCAAGAACCAAATAAAATGAGACAACCAAGACCCTTGGCCAAACAATAAGACCTCCTCCAACCCACCAAGTCAGCCTCTCAAGAAAACAATTCAATCCTTCAAAATCAAGTAAAGTCAAGCACTTCAAATCAAGTCAACTAGGGTCTCATCCCTCTCTTCCATTTATGTAATTTTCATCCTACTATCTCGGCCCCACAATACTTTAATCCTCCCATACATGTGATAGAAAATTACAAAGTTTTAGACCTTTTCTTCTTTGCTTGTGTTCTAGTCTTCTTCGCTAGGCTTCCCCCTCTTCTTGCGGTGAGATAGGCCCCTTTTCAAGTATTTTGCACTTCCTTTTCTATTATAGAATTGTATATTGAAATCTTCTTGGTGAGTGAACAAATGAGGCCAAGTTCCTTCTTATTTATAGTGGTTGGATCACCCCTTTTTAGGATGACTTGAAGGGAGGGCAGGACGACTTGATGGAGGAGGTTTACATTACCATTTTACATAAAAATATTTTTTCTTTGACATAATAAGCCCAATAAGGGTCTAGAACATAATGGAAATTGCAATGACTCATGAATCAACCCTAGAAGCACACAATGGCTGCTTATACCTAGAAATATCATAGATAGAGCATGAAACCCATGCTTACAAAAATAATTTTCTTTGATCTTTACAATACTTTTTCTTTTTACAAATACATATAAATAATATCATGTCATGAGCTAGACAATAATTATGAAGACCGATACTAGTTAAATTTTCAACAAAATTAAGATTCCCCCCAATGTAAATAAGGTCTGATCTGAAACAAGGAATATTGAAGATGTTATGTTGGAAGGATTTCCTTTCATTATATGGACCACATATATTTAATCAAATGAATCAGAAATCGTTATCCTTGTGGATGAAGGTTGTAACCAAACATGACCAAGATACCAAAGCTCGAGGAAAATGAAGGAGAGAAGCTTTCTAACTAGTAATAAGCCCTCGCAATTTACCCAAAGTATTAGTGTGATGGAAGGACCAAGTAAGAAGAAATATGAGAGGATAGATTTCGCTTTTATGCTCTAATCATAGTTTTGTGAATGAAGATAACTTGATGAGAGAGGGAGGAGATCAATATTCGAAGGGACAGGACTTTGTTGTGGTTGGACAATCCCTTGATGTTTAAAGATAATATTCTCATCCTAAATCCTTTGTAGGGAATGTAGATATAATCTCCCCGAGAATGAATTTTTGTTTCCCCAACTTAAACTCTAAAGAGGCCTATTTCATGGCTAAAGAAATAAGTGACTTTCTTCCCCAATCATAGGTTTACAAAAATTGATCATATAATAACACTAAGCCTCCGCAAGGATCAAGGGAAAAATATTCCAAAGGCAATTTCCCTTTGGCCTATAGGGAGGAGTGTGATTACAAGTAATATGAATGGGAGGTCGTCGAGACTGCTCATTAGAAGAGAAAGCTTTGATATAAGGGACAAAGGATTATGATGGATTGTGGAGGGTCAAAGGGGAATAATGGGGGAGGTAGGGGGAATAATAAGGTTTTTAAGGACCGAAATGGGGTGAAAAATAAAGGAAGAAGGGGATGAATCAACATTGCAAGATGAGGCATAAACATTAAAAGAAAAGGAGGGAGCAGAGGAGGAAACATCCATTCTAGAAATATATACCAATTCTTTTGATTTATTGTAACCTTTGAGTTGGATATACCATTCCTAATGAGGCTCTTGTACGTCCATCGATGCTTATGGATCTGACATCTCGTGACCAACGGAGTCTTGGGAAGGAGTTGAATCTTTTTATCCCTATCCTTGCTCATAATCCTATGAAATTGGAGAAGGGGCAGTACTAGAGTTTGAGTCCATTGGAATTTTTTTTACTCACTTCTTCCTTGACTTCCTGAGGGTGCGATCTTCTCCCAAGTGATTATATGGGTGACACCTCACTGATTTATATGGAATCCCTTCATAGTCTAGTTCCTTTTTGTGAATATTTGTGTTGACTTGGATTGAGATGGTATTAGGGAGCCTAGAAACCAAATTTAAGCCCACCATGATTCTAGCCATGACCATGTATCCTATCTTCTTATAAGACTTATATGATTCATAGTATAAGCCCGATTTTTTCCCAATTTCTCTAAATAACTTGTATTACTAGAACTACAAATGGAGGGCTGGGAGACGTACCCAAACGGGAACCACCGAGATCCTTTTTGAATGGTCATTAAATTCAACAGATAATTATTGGAAATTTTGTTGATATTTACCCCTTTTCCCAGTAAAATATTTGGCTCATCCACCTTGTGTTTTACACATTTTTTTAAATCTTTGTTACCTCCTTCCATAGTAGTTGGAGGGGTGACTGATGGGAAGGAGACAAAGCCCCACTATGCATCTCCGCATCAAAAGATCAACAGGAAACCAAAATAAAGATGGGAGGGAAAACAGATAGGAACCAAAAAAAACAATAATGCATGGTTGGGTCCTCGACGTCAACTTTAGGGGAAGGGACTATCAATGCGATGATAGGGACCTGATCAACAAAGGGAGAATCATAGGGAAAAATCGACGAGTCATAAAGTATAATGGGGCCGCCATTCAAAGGATAGATAAAGGAGATCAACGATAGTACATGCACAGATAAGGAGGGCCTTGTTACGGTGGGTGAGGGAATGTAGGCAGTATGTTTTTCCGTACCAAAAAAATCTTGTATGCCTACCAAAGGTCCTTGTCTCGACAACAATGGAAAATTCCGAGTGACATAATGGTAAGGGGCCCAAATTTGAAGGCCTCCATATGGGTCCTCTGAGAATTCAACAAGCTTGTCCTCCATTATGCAGCGCATAAATACCTACGTGCTAAGGATGAAGCCCACCATCATAGACCCTTGATATGGAAAGAGGAGCCCTAGATCACATGAGGGATTGGAATCAAAAAAATTTCAGAGTTGTAGAGCCACCAATATTCCATCACTATGCAACACATTTATCAAGATTCATGCATATTACATCATGTTCTCATACTTTAGAACATATAGTTCATGAGCTTACCATTTTCTGACACATGACCTTTAGTAAACTAAGTAATGCACACAACAATAACCTTAATTAAAATTTTGTAATACCAAAGTTAATATGAGATTACATCATATGGTTATGAATGTATTAATCCAATCTCATGTTGTACTCTTGTCATAGGATGTCGATATTATATGATTAAACCTTAAATCGTGCTTGATTTGTCAATACCATATATGCTATCTTTCTTTACTCCATGCCACACCATCAATATTACCATCAATATAATATAAATATTAAATCCATCACTTCTTTAAGACCACATTAATAACTCTAACAGTATGCTCATAAAACTTGTATTGAGATTCATGCATGTATACAAGATCATGTGGTATAGTGTATAATACAAGGTTAAATTCATCAATATTACAAAATAAGTCTTCATCAAAGCATTTTAAATTTGGCCAAATATATAACATATATAAAATTTATATCCTTTAAACAAAACTAATGACTTTCTTAATAGGACCCTTGCCTATATTTTATTCTCATTATTTAGGCAAAGTGAAGAAGCAATGTTTTAAATTAAGATTGGAAATTCTTTATAGGATTTTGAGATCAATTGGGCCATATATTGGGTTGACAAATAGTTATTCCATAGGGCGGTTTTCTTACAATAGGCCAAAAATGGGATTTGTAGTTAATTATAGAAAACATTGAATATGGATTGAGGGTCATGCATTCTTGTATTTGTAATTAGTAATAAATTGAATATAATGTATCAAGAACACTAAAATTCTTAAATTATTTTTTTCAATTAGGAAGAAGCATAATATATCTATGCGATGCATGCTAAAGCTTATTTCTTGGGATGAAGCAAGGGAAAGAATTGGGAAGAGTTGTTCACTTCACTTCCTGAAATATATATAACTTTGTAAATGGTAATTTACTTAGCATAGTTAAAATGCAAACATACAAGAGAGAATTCATTTCATCTAAATGTTTGCATTAATCAAGATTATATTTGATTAGTAATATATTTACAAATACCTATAAAATCACAAATCTTTCTTGGTCCAAGCATGATCATAGGATTTGTCTAAGTAATAGAAAGAGTAAAAGGAAAGAAAAAGAAAACAATCAACAATAAAATGAAAGGTTGAAAAAAAACCAAGAAACGAAAAGTAAAACAAAGAAAAATTGTTTATTTATATACAACATTATTTACTTTCCTTATTTTTACATCATTTTATTTTTTATGCCTGGTTCGATATAATGCTTCAAGTGCAAACCATTGGTGATAAAGAGAAAATTATATCATATTTTTATTTAAGAAAATATGAGTTACTTCCAACGATAGAGGAAATTATATATGAATCTAGCCATAATTTCTTAAAATTTGTATGCTTTCATTTATCAACATGAGTCTAATCCCATAAAAGATCATTTTGACAAGATTTCAAAGTAGCATAATCCCAATGCCATTCGGAGGTGTTATTAGATACACAAAAATTCATTATTATTAATCTATAAGGACAGCCCCCATTCTAAGCTTCCAAAGATCAAAATTATGGCCATCCTTCTTTAATAGAAGTTTTATCTTAAGACTCCCACTCGAAAAGGATTATCTTTGATCTGATCAAGAATGACATATTTGAGTAGGTATAGGTTCAATATATTCAACTTTCGATAGTAGAGGAATTCCTTGTAGGAAAAATTATCTTTGATATTAGATGTTGGGCTTGAGACACTTGATTTACACTTCAAATACCAAAATTCCAAATACAAAGTTGACTAGACATGTAAACCAGACTAGAAGATCAACTTAAACCTTTAAATGCACATGAGAGAACTTAAGGAATATAAACTAAACAATGGAATACCATAAATATTCACACAAAACACAAATATTTTACCCTAAAAACCCTTAACCAAGAAATCAAACTAGCCTTTGAGCTTCACCACTCTTATATTCTCAATAGAATATTATAACCGATCTAGAATGAATGTTGACCTTGTTCCACACCTAAGATCAATATGGTCATACATCACTTTATCTCTACCAACTATGAAGATTCATTATATCAATATCATCTCATCAAATTTACATCATGCTCTTTTTATAGGCACAAAAAACCATAATTTGAAACTTCATGAATCAATATAGGTGGTAGTATATCATTGGCCAAGATCCTTGAAATATCAAGATTTCTAACCATTTTTAGATAATTTCTAGCTATATTTTATTTCCCTTCGACCACCAGTCTCAATCAACTATGTGTGTGCCCAATTGTGATCCCTTCGACTACATTATTCGATTATCAACTTCCACCAACTACTTGACTACCCGTTG
Organism: Pinus taeda; assembly: GCA_000404065.3. Lineage (NCBI taxonomy): Eukaryota > Viridiplantae > Streptophyta > Pinopsida > Pinales > Pinaceae > Pinus > Pinus taeda. Next base: position 181,148 of record APFE030396919.1, on the reverse strand, counting down.
AATGAAGGTTCATAATATCCATAGTAGTAATCTTAATTTGTTGACGTTTCAAATCCAAAAGGGGATCCATCATCAAGACTATGAATGAATGATAGAAGAGCCAAAGCAGAAGATTAATAAATAGATAATAAATGAGCAAATTAAATAATAAATGAACAAAATAAAAAGTCGGCTAAACCTAACAATAAAACATGAATTCATACAATTAATATAATAAAACCTAAGCTAAACCTAAATGAATAATATTAAAATTATTAATAAACCTAAAAGATGAAGAAATAGTTCTAAATAATTAATTATTTAGACTACCTTTCAACTTTGACTGATGTAATTTCTTGTAACACCCTCCTCCCACATCCATGCAAGTAATCATGCCAACCAGGGTAAACACAAGACAAGAGGCTACTATGATCAAATTCGACCTCCTATTTGACCTTAAGGAAGCGGAATCGACGGAAATCACTCACAATCATCCAACTTCATCAACAAAAGCCCCAGGAGACAAGTCAACTACCCAGACAACCTATCCATGGGTCCCAGTACTGTTATGGATCTCTTTTTCCATTTTCACTCTCATGCTATGGGCAAGGGAGCGACCAACAACCAAAAGTCACTCTCACAAGCTTACCTACCAGCGACCAGAGACCAAAATTTCCAGTTCTGTTCTAGATACCTCGAGATTTAAGCCACTTTTTCAAGCCCAGGGCACTACCCAGAATGGAGTGATAGCTTGAAATCAGTAAAAATACAGGGAAACAATGTTGCAAAAGCAATAAGTTGAACAAGAGTCAAGACCATAACCAGACCCCTACTAACAATGCCAGCCATTTTGTCAAACATATCATCGACATGTAAACAATAGCTTTAAGTGCAGGGATATCATACTTATCTGCGAATTTCTATGAACCATTGTTGGCTCATGTCATTTGCTGCATTATCATCTATTAGGCCGTAGATCCACTATTCATTCATTTACAAGTAAAAACATGTTGAGATCCATACATAGCTTCTATCATAAAATATACATATAACCAACATAATAGGAACATAATTACTATAAACATATCATCCATTAAAATCCTCATATACATCAATACGTTTGCACATGGAAATCAAGGGAATGAATTTCTTATTAATGAATGCAATAAACCAACCGGAGATGGGGTTACCACGTTCCACTTGACCATAGAATGGACAAGCCAAATCTCTCTTCAGCCATTCACCCCCGTTCCATATTCCAAGCATGAATGTGGGACTCAAAACAAAAGGACCAACCGGGGCATATCGAGGCTAAACCACCTCACCCTCATCAACAAAAACCAGGCTTTATCATAATCCATCCAGGATCACTAGGTCAACAAGAAGAACACATCATAACAGACTTTATTGTGATCTCCACCTGATCACTAGGCCAAGTAAACATGGATATTACCGGATTTCTCCACCTACACCTTGAGGAATTTTCCTGTCTCCTAGTATCTCAGGCTTTACCGCAATCCAAACCCAGATCACTAGGCCCGAAACCGAGACCCACTCTCTAGGATTTACCACATGACCCAAACCTAGGATTACTAGGCCCAACGAAGAGCAAACCACCTCTTGGCTTTACAGTATATGTTTCCATTCACCAGCAAGGATTCCAAGGCCCATCGAGGCAACACAATCTTGGCTTTACTGCAACCCACAGTCTGGCTCAGGGGTCACTAGTCTAGTGGCTTTCCCATGATACACAGTGTGATTCAGGGACCACTAGGCCATGTTCTCTATCATTCGGAGATCCACCCCACTCAAATTTGAATCCATCTGGCAATCCAGCTCAACAAAAACATGAGAACCACATCACACCATGGCTATCCGAAAATGGTAAGGCTAGCCAGAAAACACTGTTACACCTGGTAAAAACCATGCCATGAAAGAAAAGAACCACATGCAATTCCATGAATGCCAAATATAGCAAGTAAAATACACATGCAAGTTGATACTTGCAATGAAGCCTAATGTAGCTGCTTGGTCCTACCTTTCCCTGCTTGATCTTTGCTTCCTCTTGCCTTCCTTGCCTTTCTTGCTCCAAGAAAGTCTAAGTGTTTGAGAGTATGAGAGAGAGAGAGAGAGAATAATGAGAGAGCTCCAAAACTCAACTAAAAAATGGTTACCAACTGATCCTCGTAAGACTTTTTATGAATGAGGCCTCTATTTTCTTCATTTTCCATTATTTTCCTTCATTTTCCTTCATTTTCCTCCTCACATGAAACTTGTGACCTTTCACCTCCGTTTTCTCCTAATTTCCATTATTTTCATAAATAATTGTGCCAAAAATGCCTTTTTGCCTTTCCAAAGCCTTAACCATTTCCTTTGCCAATTTCCTTAGTCATAAACAATCAAATGAACACCCCCTAGGATGTCCTGCCCAACAGTCAGCTTGAAATAAGTATCTCATCGATTGTGGTTATTGTGTTTAGCTTTTAGTACATGGAATTTTCACGAGGGATGTTACAGAATCCTCCCCCATGGGGGACACCGTCCTCGGTGTTCAATCACACATATACCTCAACAACCTGTTGAAAGAAGACATACTGCTCATGGAGCTTTATAACACAACTCAATGTAGTATTTACAAAGAAATATATGCTAAATAAAACATCATGACAACATGATAACGTACCACATAATGGAGCTTTATAACACAATTCATTACGGTATTTACAATGATCATCCTGCTGAGTACCGACCCACATGACATCATAACATCATGATAACATAACCACATGATAACATAGTAACATGACAACATAATCATAATAACATGACACCCATACCACATAGTGGAGATTTATAACATAGCTCATGGTGGTATTTACATCCATATACATATGTACATATAACAACATCACCAAAAATATATAACAAAAACATATACCACATCATATATATCAAAACATATACCAAACACCATATCTAAGCATATACCAAAACACCATATTAAAGCATATACCAAAAACCATATCAAAACATATACCAAAAAACCATATCAAAGCATATACCAAACCACCATATCAAAGCATATACCAAACTACCATATCGAAGTTGCTTTGCCTCAATCAGGAAACATGGAAGGATACATAACCCGCATCTGATCCACCATCTCTCATCTAGCTTCATCGAGCCCAAGGTGCTTCCATTGCACTTTAACTTGCTCGATTGCTTGGTTCCAGAGCATGAGCACCTTTTTTTGCAATATACACTGAGGCTCCGGCTGGAATTCTCCATTTGGTTCCACCTGCAATACAGACCAGTCAATCACATGATCAACTTCCTTAACATACTTATTAAGCAAAGACACATGGAAAACATCATGGACTTTCACTGTTGGATGTAGTGCAAGTTAACAGGCTACTGACCCAATCCTCTCAATGATATTGAAGGGTCCACAAAATTGTTGTGCTAGCTTAGCACATGATCCAATCCGCAAGGAGCTCTTCTTCAGTTTGATGAGTAGGTACACCTGTTTCCCATCCTGGAACTCCTTGAACAACATGTTCATATCTACATAACTCTTCTACCTATCATGTGCTACCTTTAGATTCTTCTTGATCACCTGCATATCCCATTCCATGTTTGCCAACATCTTTGGTCCAATCAATACCCTTCTAACCGGATCACTCCAACTGATGGGAGTGTTACAACTCCGCCCATACAATGCTTCAAAAGGACTCATCCTCAAGGGATCCTGATTACCGTTGTTGTATGCGAACTCTACCAAAGGAAGATACTCTTCCCACTTCCATTGTTGATGTATCACATTAATCCTCAACATGTGCCCCAATATCCTGTTAACCCTCTCTGTCTGTCCATCTGTCTGTGGATGATAAGCTATACTGAAGGCCAACTTTATGCCCAAACCTGCAAATAACTCCTTCCAGAACTTGGAAATGTACTTCACATCCCTGTCTCACACAATATTATTTGGAACACCACGCAACCTGACCATATCTATAATGAATACCTTTGTTACATTGCTGCTGAGAATGTAGACTTCACTGGAATGAAATGTGAAACCTTTATTAATCTATCCACAATGACCATGATGGAATCATGTTGCTTCACTGTCTTAGGGAACCCTGTGATGAAATCCATGGAAATAACTTGGAACACCCTCCTCCCACACCCACCCAAGTAATCATGCCAACCATGGTAAACATGAGACGAGAGGCTACTATGATCAGATTTGACCTCCTATGTGACCTTAAGGAAGTGGAATAAAAAAAATCACACACAGTCATCCAACATGATCAACAAAACCCTCAGGAGACAAGTCAACCACCCAGACAACCTGTCCCTGGGTCCCACTACTATTCTGGATATCTTTTGCCATAGTCGTTGTCATGCTATGGGAAACGGAGCAACCATCAACCCAAAGTCGTTCTCACAAGCTTGTCTGCCAACGATGGAGACCAAAATTTCCAATTCTATGCCAACAACCCTGAGATTTAAGCCACTTTTTTAGGCCCAAAGCCTAGGCCACTACCCAGAATGGAGTGATAGCTTGAAATAAGTAAAAATACAGGGAAACAATGTTGCAAAAGAAATAAGATAAACAAGACCCTAACCAGAACCCTACTAGCTATGCCAGGCATTTCGTCAAAAATATACATGTAACCTACAAGTGTGAACAACATAATTATCATCTATTAGGCCATAGATAAACTATCCATTCATTTACAAGTAAAAACATGTTGAGATCTATACATAGTTGTTTTCATAAAATATACGTATAACCAATATAATAGGAACAATATGACCATAAACAGATCAGCCATCAAAATCCACATATACATTAATACATTTACACATGAAAATCAAGGGAATGAATTTCTCATTAATGAATGTAATAAACCAACCAAAGATGGGACTACCATGTTCCACCTGACCATAGAATGGTTGAGCCAAATCTCTCTTCAGCCATTCACCCCCGTGCCATATCCCAAGCATGAATGTGGGACTCAAACCAAAAGAACCAACCAGGGCATGCTGAGGCTAAACCACCTCACCCTCATCAACAAAAACTAGGCTTTACCGTAATCCATCAAGGATAACTGGGCCAACACAATGAACACATCATAATAGGTTCTGATACCACTATGTAACACCCTCCTCCCACATCCACCCAAGTAATCATGAAAACCTGGGTAAACATGAGATGAGAGGATACTATGATCAAATTCGACCTCCTATGCGACCTTAAGGAAGTGGAATCGATGAAAATCACACACAATCATCCAACATCATCAACAAAACCCCTAGGAGACAAGTCAACCACCTAGACAACCTATCCCTGGGTCCCACTACTATTCTCGATATCTTTTTCCATAGTCACTCTCATGCTATGTGAAAGGGAGCGACCAACAACCCAAAGTCACCCTCAGAGGCTTGCCTACTAGCGACTATAGACCAAAATTGCTAGTTCTATGCCAGCGATCCCAGGATTTAAGCTACTTTTCAGGCCCAGATCCAAGGCCACTACTGAGAATAGATTGATAGCTTGAAATCAGTAAAAATATAAGGAAACAATGTTGCAAAAGCAATAAGCTGAACAAGACCATAACCATATCCCTACTAGCCATGCCAAACATTTCATCAAACATATCATCAACATGTAACCTATAGGTGTAAACAACAAAATTAAGTGTAGGGATCTCATACTTATCTGAGAACCGCTATGAACCATTGTTCCCTCATGTCATTTGTTGCATTATCATCTATTAGGCCATAAATACACTATCCATTCATTTACAGCTAAAAGCATGCTGAGAGCCATACATAGATGATGTCATAAAATATAAATATAACCAACATAATAGGAAAATAATTACCATAAACATATCAACCATCAAAATCAACATTTACGTCAATATGTTTGCACATGGAAATCAAGGGAATAAATTTCTAATTAATGATTGTAATAAACCAACTAGAGATGGGACTACCACATTCCACTTGAACATAGAATGGTTGAGCCAAATCTCTCTACAACCATTCACCCCCATGCTATATTCCAACCATGAAAGTGGGACTCAAACCAAAACGACCAACTAGGGCATACCGAGACTAAACCACCTCACCCTCATCAACAGAAACCATGCTTTACCGTAATCCATCCCAAATCACTAGGCCAACACAATGAACACATCATAACATGATTTATCGTGATCTCCACTTGACTAATAGGCCAAACAAGAATGGATGCCACTGAATTTCCCCACCTACACAATGAGGAATTTTCTTGTTTCCCAGTCTCTCATGCTTTACCACAATCCAAACTCTGATCACTAGGCACTAAATCGAGACCCACTCTCCAGGCTTACCGCATACCCCAAACCCTAGATTACTAGTCCCAACGGAAAGAAAACCACCTCTTGGCTTTACTGCATATCTTTCCATTCACTGACAAGGATTCCTAGGCCCACTGAGGCAACACAATCCTGACTATACTATACTGTAACTCATAGTATGGCTCAGGGATCACTAGGCCAATGGCTTTACTGTGATCCATAGTTTGGTGCAAGGACCACTAGGCCATTTCCTTTATCATTCAAAGATCCATCCCACTCAGCTTCAAATCCATTCGCAATCTAGGTCAACCAAAACACGTGAACCCCATCACACCATGGCTATCCGGAAATGGCAAGGTTAGGCTAAAAACATTGTTACACCTGGAAAAACCCATGCCATGATAGAAAAGGACCACATGAAATTCCATGCATGCCAAATCTAGCAAGGAAAATACACATGCAAGTTGATACCTGCAATGAAGCCTGTTGTAGTTGCTTGGTCTTGCCTTTCCTTGCTTGATATTTGATTCCACTTGCCTTCTTTTCCTTTCTTGCTCCAATGCCAAAATTGCTCCAAGAAACTCTAAGTGTCCAAGAGTATGAGAGAGAGAGAGAATAATGAGAGAGCTCCAAAACTCAACTGACAAAAGGTTACCAACTGATCCTTAGAAGCCTTTTTATGAATTAGGCCTCTATTTTCTTCATTTTCCATTATTTTCCTTCATTTTCCTCCTCACATGCAACCTGTGACCTTTCACCGCCCTTTTCTCCTAATATCCATTATTTTAATAAATAATTGTGCCAAAAATGCCTTTTTTCCTTTCCAAAGCTTTATCCATTGCCTTTGCCAATTTCATCAGATATAAACAATCAAATGAACATCCCCTAGGATGTCCTACCAAACATTCAGCTTGGAATAAGTGTCCCATTGACCGTGGTTATTGTTTTTAGCTTTTATTACATGGAATTTTCACCAGGGTTGTTACACTACTCTTAATTTGACAGTCATCCTATTGAATCAACCATCAAATTGTCTTCTCATCAAATAAACTTTGACAATTGCATGGACTTGTTTTTCCTAGTTTATTGTTCCTGAATAGACTTGTTAAGGTACATTAATTGACTAAACTCCAATCAACTAAGATTACCTACAAAGTGTACAACACCTAAACACTTAATGATTTAGAAAATAAGGATATATTACATTAATAAGTTGAGATGAAATGATATTTTAATATAATAAAATAAACTCCTTGATTCTATGCCAATGCCTACTACACATGTTTACAATCATCCCTTAATTTTTGAGTGTGACGCTTTGATGTTTGAACATGGTGTGACAATCTCACAAGATAGATAAACATGTTTCCTTTGAAATCAAGAAGTTAAATATATAAAATATATAGAATGATTCATTCCCACATATTACAAATAAATGTTGGCCATAGTTCATCTCATGGAAAAGTGGTATGAATTCCTTCTCAACAATTGAGTTATTTACTAAAATAGATGACCTCAATTTGAAAATTAGCTTACTAATATAAGACACTCTAATAGAGGAGAAATAAAATGGATTGAACTGCTTCAAGCCTATGATTTTGAGATCATCTATAGGAATGGTAAAAAACATATTACTATCTATATGTTACCCTAGTGGGATGAATCACACCCTCAAATCCATCTCAATTATCCATCTTGTGTGGACATATAAGTTCATCATAGCGTACATAATGCATTCTACAATAGTTTATATTTAATAGGACAATTTTGTTTAAAATATGAATTGAATTTAGACTATTATGAATGATGCCATCATTTATAATGATCAAATCTATTTATGACAAGGATATACTCTTGTACAATGTGCTCTTTATCATGGGATTACTTCTATTTTTATTGTTCATGAGAGTTTCTATGGAAATAGCAATAATTCCTCCTCTAACTTTTACTAGTAGAAAAATAGAGACTTTTACTAGGAGATTTGTGGGAAATGTGATACTTGACAGTGAAATAAGGTAAAAAATGTAACATGGTGGAGGTTCATGAATCCATTCAAGGCTCGGGCCTTACATATCCCCCACCAAAATTTGTTGTCATCTTTGGAAACATCCTCAAGAATTTGTTATCCTCGAAGTATACTACTCTGAACCATGCACCTATTTGCAATTGAATCCTTTAATTACTTTACATTGTCCATTCCAAAATTTCTTTTCAATTTCCCATTGTCTAATTGTTACATTAAACAAGTACATTTTCCAAATTTCTACCAACAATCCCTCGTATATCTTTGTTTTTGCCAAAAGTTATCCAACCTTCATTAAGAAGATCATTATAATTGGCAAGTGTTGCACCACCCAAACCTGCTATTACATCAATACTTTGACCAACTTGTGATGCTTCTGTACATTGGATTCCCCTCAACTTGACTTGATTAGCTAATTAATCCAACCATAATGTTGAATCCATGAGAATTCACTTCCGCATGTCCAAACAATATTTTCCTTCCACAAGAGTCAATCACTTTGTGTAGATCTTCTAAATAAATAAAAATATCTCTACCATTTTCTCAAACTATTAAGTCATTCCTAACTAGAATTTTTCGAGGTACCTTTTACATAGGTGTGCTAGTCTCCATTGCACCATACTTGGGTGTTAATCCTTCTTGCTATGATTTATCGAGAATATAATGGAATGTGGTTGCCAAGGCCACTACTAAAAGCTTGTCCAAAATCCAGTAAGTCCAATGAAGAGTATGGAATATTTCCATACTTCTGTTTCAGATACATCAAAATTGGAAAATTAGAACCAATTATCCCGTAACCATCTTCCAATAATTCTTCAATTTTTGGGTTATCTTGCCAACCATCTTACCCAAGCACATCCAAGGAGGGTTAAACCTCTTCATTGGACCTTAGATACTAAGATCGTTTCTCTTCAACCTTGTCATCTTAGACTATTGTCAAGCCTATATCATATAGGCTATGATGCTTTTGATGGGCTCCTGAATTACCATCTTTTTTCACCCATATTTTGACCTTTTTATTACTCTTGACTATCATCCAAGTCATTCTTTTACTCTATACCAATTAATAGAATCCTTTTCTCCCAAGGTATGATTTCATGCAACTCATGCCATTTTAGTGAATTATGTTAGTGTAATTCAAGGGAAAAAAGAGCTTTATGTGCTTAGTAATGAAGGGGATTGTGAGAATTGGTGCAAAACAAGTTATAAGTGTTGTAACACCAAGTACATTGTTGTAAAACTAGATGTGATGCTACAACACCATATGCATGTTGCAACACCAACCACATTATTGTGACACTGTTTTTGTTGCGTGTGGAGCCTGATTATCTTCTTGATTGTTCAAGGTTTTTTGTTTCAGCCATGTTGGATCCTTGTTCCTAAATGGGCAACAATGTCGCCCATTTAATCACCATCAGGGGGGGTCCAGAGCCCCCCCCCAAGCGGCGGTTTGGGGGCAGCGCCCCTGAAGATACAAATAGATGAAGAATTGCCTTATAAAATATTGTAATTTTGTAGTCAATTTCGGTCGTTCATTAGGTGGACGATCTGACGGTAGAAATTATGTTAATTTAGGGTTTTTTTTCCCTAGAAGGAAACCCTCGGTTTATATGAGGGAATTTTATTGCGATTGCATATTATTATTCTAAGTGAGAAAGAGAGAGGACATTGTGTGAGAGCGAAGAGGAAATTACAACGGATTTGTTGTATGTTGTATCTCTTCATTTTGTTGGATAATATAAAAGGAAGGACTGGATGCTTCTCTGTGGACATATCCCAAATTGGGTGAACCATGTATATCTGTGTCTCTCTTGTTTTATGCATTTATGTATTTGTGTTTCCACAATATTTTTTGTATTTCATTGCTCTGTTAATTAATTTCTAACAACTAGTATCAGAGCCAAAGGTTTATTTGGATGATAAACTCATAGGAGAAAAGGGTTCCTGGTTTGAGTGGGAGAAATGGCAGAATATGGTATTTTTAGGGTCGAGAAATTTAACAACCAAAATTACTAGTTGTGGAAGATGCAAATGGAAGACTATCTGTGTCAAACAACTTTGTACCTATCATTGAGCAAAAAATCAAACAAGTGAACGAGTATGCCAGATCTAGGATGGGAAATTCTCAAAAGAAAGGCACTAAGAACAATACAGCTGTGTTCGACAGCGTTAGTGGCATTCAACAGTTCAAAGGAAACGAATAGAAGGTTTAATGATGACATTGGCCAAATTATATGAAAACACCTCAGCCTCAAATAAGGTATTTCTTATGAAGTGTCTATTTAATATGAAGATGTTAAAAGGTGGATCTGTTGCTAATCATTTAAATGAATTTAACATGGTTACCAGTCAATTAAGTTATGTAGGGATAATTTTTGATGATGATAGGGATCTGGTATTTCTTTGCTCATTGCCATAAAGTTGGAATGGCATGGTTGTGGCTATTAGTAACTCTATCTGTGTATCTAGTAATTTAAAGTTTGATGATGTTGTTGGTTCCATCCTTAGCGAGGAAATATGACAGAAAAGCTCCGGTGAGACATCAGGTAATTCTTTGACTGCAGAGACTAGGGGAAGAAAAATGGAAAGAGAAAGGAGCCCAGTAAATTGTAGTAAGTCAAGAAAAGGCAGATCCAAATCTAGATCAGGGATAGTGTGCTGGAAATGTGGGAAGAACGGACATCTGAAGAAAGATTGTAAATCTAGGAAGGGAAAAGAAGAAGATGGACAATAAGAGAACAATCATGAAGAGAATGTGATAAGTGATGTGTTGCAATATGTTTTGATTCTTTCATTAGAGAATATTATTGATGCCTGGGTGGTAGATTCAGGGGCCTCATTCCATGACTATGTTCAAGAAGATTTTGGACAAGTTAGTCTAGGTGATGGTAAACCCTGTAAAATCATTGGAATGGGTAAGGTTTTTATAAAGAAAAAAAATGGAAACCAATGGATATTGAAGGAGGTAAGGCATGTTCTAGATCTGAAGAAAATCTAATTTCAATAGGGAAGTTGAGAGTTGAAGGTTGTGTAACTACTTTTACAGACAAAACTTGGAAGGTCGCTAAAGGAGCCTTGGTAATAACAAAAAGAGAAAATGTTGGTACATTGTATTTATGTAATAACATTTCCAATTATGTTAATGATTTAACCTCCACAGGAGAAGATAAGACACTCTGGAATCATAGGCTCGAGAACACGAGTGAGAAGGGGATGCAAATTCTTCACTCAATAAATTTTTTGCGAGGTTTGAAGCATGTTGATTTTGATTTCTATGAAAATTGTGTTTATGGAAAACAAAATAGAGTTTTATTTATCAGAGTTGGGAAGGAAAAGAAGAGAAAAAAATAAGATTTTGTGCACACAGATGTATGGGGACCTGCTTAGGTATCATCTCTTGGTGGATCTCGCTATTATGTTACTTTTATTGATGATGCAACTAGGAAAAACTAGACTTACTGTATTCAAAATAAATCTGATGTTTTGATACTTTCAAGAAATTGAAAGATTTGGTTGAGAATGAGACACGAATGAAGTTGAAGTGTCTTCGATAAGAAAATGGAGGTGAATACTACAACAAAGAGTTTGATAACTATTGTTCAGAGCATGGAATTTAGGGAGAGAAGATAGTTCCAGGAACACCACATGAAAATGGTGTGTCAGAAAGGATGAACAAGACAATCATGGAGCGTGCAAGGTGCATGAGATTGCATGCATGATTTCCTTACAATTTTGGTCATATGCTCTAGATATTGCTATTTATCTAATAAACAAAGGGCCTTTAATTTTCTTGGATGGTGGTATTCCAGAGGAAGCATGGACAAGTATAAGGTAAACTACTCATTTTTAAAGACTTCTGGTTATGAAACCTTTGCCCACATCAATAAAGAAAATAGAACAAAGCTTGACGCAAAATCAAAGAAATGTAATTTTATTGGATATGTTGTAAATGATTTTGGTTATCGCTTATATGATTATGAAAATCACAAAATCATTAGGAGCAAAGATGTCATATTCAATGAAAAAGTCTTGTATAAGGATGAGATGCAGGGAAAGGAACATGAAAAGGAAAACAAAGAATACACAATGCTTAATGAGATCACAAAAAAAGTAAAGGTGTATGAAAATCAAAATGATCATCAATCACAACAAAAACAACAACAACAACCACAACAATAAAAAACACCTCAAATACCTAAAACTTGTGTTAGAAGACCTACCAGGATAAGTAGACCCCTTGAGCTATACTCTCCTTCATTATATTCTATATTGTTGACTGATTCTGGTGAACCAAAAATATATGAAGAAGAAATGTAGGTAGAAACCAAGAAGAAGTGGGAGCAATCCATAGAAGAAGAGATGGAATCCTTGATGCATAACCAAACTTGGGACTTAGTAAATTTCTTGCAGGTAAAACATCATTTCAAAATAAATGGGTTTACAAGTTGAAGGAAGAAGATGGAGGTAAACATAGGTATAAGGATAGGCTTTTGGTGAAGGGGTTTGCACAAAATAAAGGTATAGACTTTGATGGGTTTTTTTTCCTGTTGTTAAACTGATTTCAATCATAATTATTTTAAGTCTAGTGGCAACAGAAGATTTGTATCTTGAGCAGTTAGATTTAAAGACAACCTTTCTCCATGGGGATTCAGAGGACGAAATATATGCAGCAACCACAAGGGTATGAGGTCACAGGGAAGGATAAGTTAGTGTGCAAATTCAAGAAGAGCTTGTATGGATTAAAACAGGCTCCAAGGCAATGGTATCTAAAATTTGACAGGTATATGTCTGAACAAGGTTATACTATATGTCACTCTGACCATTGTGTTTATCTTAAAAAGAAAAATGATGGAAGCTATATTATATTGTTATTCTATGTAGATGACATGATTATTGCAGGGTCTAACATGCAGAAAATAAATGTGCTCAAAGGAAAATTGGAAAATCCATTTGTAATGAAGGATTTGGGTGTTGAAAAACAAATCCTTGGTATGAGAATAACTAGAGATAGGAAAAATAAAAAATTAACATTGTCTTAGAGTGAGTACATAGAAAAGGTGATAAAAATATTTAATATTCATAATGAAAAACCAGTCAGTACACCTTTGGTTGGCCATTTCAAAGTAAGTAAGGAGATGTGTCCCAAGACTCAGGAAGAGATGGATTATATGTGTAAAGTTCTATATGCATCAACAGATGAAAGCTTAATCTATGCAATGGTCTACATAAGGCCTGATATTGCACATGCAGTGGGAGTTGTAAGCATGTATATGAACAATTCAGGAAAAGAGCATTAGATGATAGTAAAGTGGATTCTCAAGTATTTGAGAGGTACCACAAATCAAGAATTATGCTTTGGTGGTTCAAACATTGCTCTATAACGATATGTTGATGCAGATATGGTAGATTATAGAGATAACAAGAGGAGAACATCAGATGCCATAGTTGTGGTAACCGCCACACCGAAATAGTGATCAAGTGGCACAATAAATAGTGGAGATGGACAAGTATTGAAATTCTATTAGATGATAGAATTTATTAATGGTAATTACTTGTGAATTACATATATTCTTTTCTTATTCTTTGCTTGTTTATTTATGTCATCAAACAATTACACCGTAGCGAAACATACTGAACATAATGCACAAAAGACAACAAACACCAAAAATTAGGATCCAAGCCAGGCCAAAACCCTACAAGGGGAAAAACCCAAAAATACTTCTCTTATATAATCAAATCCAAATGAGATATCCAAGACCAAGAACCAAAATTTCCACCAAAACTTCAAGGCCATCCCTCCTCCAATTCACCTACACATTCAAAGTCACTATTGGTCAAATTGCATCAAATCTGGTCAAACTATTCCACTTCTTGAATTTCGATCCTTGAAATTTCGAGCTATAAAATTTTGGCCCCTGAGATTTTGGGCCTGCAACAAACTTTTGAAATTTTTCCTTATTTTTTGAGAATCCTCCACATGTGCGAGTTCTTTATCTTCCTCTTCTTCATCATTTTTCTCCATTAGATAGGTGCATAATATATGTAAGATAATGATGAGTGAATTTGTTCAAAAGTGAACGAGATGTCCTCTATATACATCTGTCCAAGAGGTCAAATAGGTCTCTCTTAGAGCCTAGGCCAACTTGTTCCCAACGAGGGCCCACTTGAATGTTTTGGTGGACTTTGACTCAATAAAAAATCTTTTCTTTTCTTTTCTTTATAAAAGTCCAAATGAGACTGACTCAAGTACAATTTCTCTAACTTAAAATATTTTTCTTTCTACTCAATTTAATCTATAAGCACTAAGAACATGCTTTGAGTAAAATAAAATAATGATGAATGAATGAATGCATTAAATATATCAATAGTACATTTGAATTGCATTATGAGTACCAACACTAGTTACATTTCCAACACTCCCTTTTAACTAGTGAGGTCTCATAATGACAAATCATTATACTCTCAAGTTGAAATATTATCGTGAGAAAGGATTTTAGCTTGATAAGCATCAACATAACCAACATTGTCAAAAATAGCAGGGCCTTCACTAACAAGCACTATCTCTCAACTAGATCAGAGCACAATGCTTGGAGGAATAAATTTGGACACCACTGCCTCTCTAGGCACATACCCCATCCAAATGTTCGCTAGGTATGTCATCATAGGACTATTCTTATCTTGGATACAAAAGCTCAAAGAATGTCAGTCCTCTAGAATATTCTTATCTTGGATAGAAATCCTCAAAGAATATGAATCCTAGATGCTTATCCAATTCACCATTCTCCTTACCAGTGCCTTCACTAGGTTTACATGTTTGTTAGTCCTGTCCATAGTGCATGACACATGGAGAATACAGAGCCCACCCCCACTCCCTCTCAACCAAGAAGGAGATCCTCACGCCCTCTCAAACACGAAGAAATAAACACAAGCCTAAGCTTATCTAAAAAATACTCATCAATGCATAGACTATTTTTTCTTTCGTGGAGATCTATTATAGCTTTTCGACTCCTATCTACATCATACTCTCAAATTATAAAGCACCTAGATCTTCTTGTTTTTGTGACAATCTTCATATTGAATCCAACACGTCATCAAATAGTTCATCAAACTCATTATGGAGCTAAACTTCTTCATAAGGATTCACATCTTCTTCCTTTGTATTGTAGTAGAACTAAACTTCATGTTCTTCCAAGAAATCACACCAACTACCAATCTTCATTTATATCAACATCAATGTTGTCAACCCAATCAATGTGTTCCTAAACCAATCATGTCTCCCTCTTTTCGGTTGAGGTAGGCGAATTTCATTTTTTGTGCTTCCATCTAATTGACTTCTTCTTTTTGTTTCTTAACCTTCATGTTTTTCCATGTTCTTCTTATTCTTCCATATATTAATCAAGCATAGATACATCTAGTCTTGGCATGCAACCTTTATTAGAATACTATGAAAGAACAAATATAGGAAAAGTATAAAGATAATAACGTTAGTAGTAATCAAGGAGATGTAGAGTACTTATCTTTTGAAGGGGTTAACTCCCTCTTAATCTTGGACCTATTCACCAACCTTGTTACCATATCACCATTATGTCATTCCTGTCATTTTGAAGAGTTAGGTTTTCTTCTTACAATGGAAATAATTAGTTAGGGTTTATTTCCTATGGTTTTCTTACTTAAAAACTTTGCTAGGGTTTACAAACCCTAGATTCTCCATTTGCCATTTAAGAATTGAAAATTATACAAGCATACCAAAAAATTAGTTGCAAAACACTAAAAATGTTATTGACAAGCCTTCTATATAAGAGATTTCATTTATATACCATAAAAACATGGTCCTTATATGTAGGGAAAGAATTCAAATGCTATATCAAATGAACTCTAACATAGATAATTTTCATATTATGACACTAACTTTCATACTCAACATAATATCATTAACATTTTCCTCATGTGAGTTCACCATGATCTACAAAAATTAGCATTATATGCATAATAGTTTGCAAGACAACTTTGAAATTAACAAGATTGATACATACCTCTACGGACCTTTCCTTACCTATTCTTGCAAAGAACCAATCCTTTGACTTATCTTCAGTTGTCATGTATCAACTTACTCTAACAAAGGTGCCTTATAATAACCACAAAAAGTTCTTTGATCTACTAGCTTTGTCTTGGCTTCATAGATAGGTCAACTTCATTGATGTAGTAGGTCCTTCTTCTATGTATAGGAGAAAGTCTTGGTAGTATAGTTGCTTCATATACTAGTGTAATAGAGATATGATTCATATAGCTTCAGATTCCTAATCGCATTCCTTGTTATAAGGAGATACTACTTATTCATCTTCTTTCTTTCACATAGAAATATCTTAGATATAGTTTTCAACGATTCAACCACTTTACCACAAATTTATTCCCTTTTATAGACTACATACATAACTACTTCAGAAATATATTTTGTATTGTTACATGTCTTGGAGACATACCACATAATGTCTTATGATTAAAACTTGTGGTCACAAAGTTGTATAATGATGTTTTCACCTTGAAAATAATAGCAATGTTCTTTAAGGAGACTTGGGCCCCAAAGGTTTAGCCTTCACAATGTCACCATTTCAAATGTCTTTTGCAATAGAATGTTTGGATGCCTCCACAGAAGGTTCAAATAGATTTAGAATTTAGATTTATTTTATGAGCATACTTATCCGAATAAGAAAAGTATAGTCACGTGAGCTTTCTTGGATGATTATGATATTTAGTTCTCAGATATGAGACAACTATTATTTGGTGTCATCATCGATGCCTTCAAGGAGATACTTGCTTAGTCTAGTTACAAGTTCAAATCTTATTCTCAAGCTTAATCTTCATGTGTTTCTCAAACTTTGTAATGAATTCAACCTATATCCTTAGCTATTTCAAAGGTCATCACATATATAGGACAATACCATATGTGCCATGAGATTGTTCAGATGTTATTTCAATCAATTTTCAAATTTCACTACAAAACTTTCAGATTTGTCACAAGTTCATATCTTTGTCTTCGTCCTTGTAAACATTATATTGTTCTTGATAATTATTGATATTGTCTTGGATAACAAATCCTGCTGTCATCATGAATTCCTTTCTCCTTTGTTTAATATATATTCCTAGAAATGTTAATTTTGTACATCAATCTTGTTTATGCATCTTATAGAAACTTTTGCCGCAGAGGAATATTTCATGTCACAAAAAAATTTGCATCACATGGAATGTATATTGCCACAAAGACTTGAATTATATGCCCATAGGAGCTTGGGCTACATAATAGAAATTTCATTGTCTCCATACGAGAATTCACATAATATTTATAGGGATAAAAATTGTATTATGTACAAGAACATAACTCACATCATCTTATTCGGAGATACTTTGTAACATGCCTCAGAGATGTATTATTTGTAGAGAATTATACCTTCACATATTAGCTTTAGAACTTCGTTTGTATTTTAGATATTTGTTCTTGTTTGAGAGAGATATATATCACCACTAGTCCTATATTTTGGCCTTTATCTTTACTTTAGATTCTTCAAAGAGGTGCCATTTCGAAGGTACTGAAATTTAGATCTATGCTTCCATAGAAACTTGTAAAACTTGTATCACAAAGATTCATAATATCACATAAAATTTTATTTCATAGGAACTTTGCATCAATACATGTCTCTAAAAACTCACTTTTAGATCTAAAAAAAAATCACATTCTAGAGTTTAGATCTTGATCAAGCATATCACAAAGATGTTATAGACTTTGGTTAAAGACACAAAATCTTATTCAAGTCACCAAAAGATTTTATGCTTTAGATATGTTGGTTCAATCTTCGTTATAAGTATTTCATGATATTATGTTCTAACTATTTCTAGTTTTAGCCCTGCTTAGGGTTTCCTTAATAGTGCTCTTGCCTCTACCATAGCTCTGATACCATGTTGAAATTTTGTTAAATGATAGAATTTCTTATCATGGTAATTACTTGTGACTGATATGTATTATTTTCTTAGTATTTAATTATTTATTTATGTCATCAAGAAATTACATAGTATCAAAACATAAAGAACATAATGCATATAAGACGAGACACAAAAAATTAGGCTCCAAGCTAGGGAAAAACCCCACAAGGGGGAAAACCCAAAAAAAAATATTTGATAGAATTAGATCAAAACTAGATATCCAAGACCAAGACCAAGACCCAAAACTTCAAGTCCAACCATCCTCCAAGTCGCCTCCACATTCAAAGTCAACACTAGTCAAATTGCACCAAATCTGGCCAAACTGTTCCACTTCTTAAAAGTTTGGCCCCTGAAATTTTGCCCTTTGAAACTTTAGCCTCTAATATTTAGGGCCTGCAATTTTTTTTTGAAATTAATCCTTCTTTTTTAATAATCCTCCACATGCGTGAGTTCTTTCTCTTTCTCTTCTTAATTATTTTTCTCCATTAGATAGGTGCAAAAGATATGTAAGAAAATGATGAGTGAATGTGTTCCAAAGTGAATGAACTATCCTATATATATATATATATATATATATATATATATATATATATATATATATATATATATATATATATATATATTATATATATATATATATACCAGTAGGTCGAATAGGTGGCTCTTGGAGCCTAGGATGACTTGTTCCCAAGGAGGGTTGACTTAGCAACTTTGGTGGACTCTAACTCAATAAAAAATTCTTTCTTTTCTTTATAAAAGTCCAAATGGGACTAACTCAAGTACAATATCTTTGACTTAATTTATTTATTTTTACTCATTTGACCTGTAATCATGAAGAACATGCTTTGACTAAAATAAAATAATAATGAATAAGTGAATATAATAAATATATCAATAGTACATTTGAGATACACTATGAAGATGAACACTAGTTACATTTACAACAAAAACAATGTAGGGAGGCCATCTCGCTTGATAAATACCCCCAATGTCCCTGTCAGCACAAAGACAAATTGATGAAAACACCAAAGACCAATTGTGTACTCTTTCCTATATTATCCAGCCCATTATAAAAAATGAAGTACATATCGAGGATCTTAGATCCTCATGTTTGTTCTCAACGCTTTTGTGCTAATAAAGGTGATGTAATTTGTATAAAAACCGCTACTTAGTTCGAGTAGAGGAGATCACAATGATTGTAATAAAAAACTCAATTTTTATTTTCAAGTAATAAAGCATTGATTTGTTTCTTGTAACATTCCTTTGCTTTTATGAATATTTTAGTTGGGTGGCTAATTGAAGTTTTCACCTAGTGCCTTGTATAGGGAGGTAGGTCCCCATCCTTGGATGAGTGCAATGGTACTATAACATACATTTGGTTTTCAATTTTATTTTTCTAATAATTCCTTTATGCTAGATTTTTATTCCTTTATTGTTGTAATGCTAGAATTAATACTTTTTT
This sequence comes from Pinus taeda, assembly GCA_000404065.3. Classification (NCBI taxonomy): domain Eukaryota; kingdom Viridiplantae; phylum Streptophyta; class Pinopsida; order Pinales; family Pinaceae; genus Pinus; species Pinus taeda. The sequence goes on along the minus strand of APFE030396919.1, from coordinate 161,359 downwards.
TTCAATACACATATTTTCATCTTGTTTCTTATATTTCTTAAGTTGTGGTGAATTTAGAAACTATCAAATCATCCATGTGTAAGGTTCTCCATTTGTTATCTGTAGGATTGAGAGTGGAAAGTATTTCCTCATAACAATCATTATTTAGACTTACTTTCCACTAGTGTGTTAAATATTTTTTTAAATGCAATAGTTTCTTTTTTGTATTTTAGTTAGATTTCATTTCATGCAATCTTTATTCCATTCATCTAGGGTGACAACACCTTTTTTCCAAGCCAATTGGAATTTGACTAGTTTTTGTCATTCCTTTTAACCCGATTGGGGGTCATAACACTTTACTTCTAGGCCTAGCTAGAGTATTTTACCTTGCTCATAGTTGGATTTATCTTATTTCTAGCTTCTTGTACTTAGAATCAATGGCTTTTTCATAGATAATTTGAAACCCTTTTTCCTATGTGTTGGGAAATCCAAAGTAGTGGAATTTAAGGATTTCTCTTATTATGGCATTAACTTGTGATGTTTTCATTATTAGTATTATATATTTTAATTATCTTTTCTTATCATAAAGATTAATGCCAAGTAACAAATAGAAGAGAACACAAGATGTAGGCACGCTTCCAGGGAAAAACCCCTCTCTAGGGGAAAACCTAGTCACAATTCTTCCTTCAATAGATTCAAGATGAGAAGACCAAGACCCATAAAACTTAGACTTGAGAATCCTCCATCAAGTCATCATCCTTTCACTACGTTTTCATACCATGACTCATGTCACTGTGTTAACTCCAATTTATTGTCACTTTATTATACCAACACTGCGTTATTGAGATTTCAACATTGTCATTACGTAGAGACCTCACTGTGGTAACACCGAACTAAAGTGGCACCGAATGATGGGAGAATCACTCGAAATGTGGTTATACTGAAATCATCTAAACTCATCCCTGTAATGCCCCCAAAACTCTAGAATGCCTTGTCCGAATTTCTATCCTGAGATCATCGAAAATTTTACAGAGATCACCAAAAATTTATCTAAAATGTGAGTTGTTGAGATGGTCTAATGCGAAGATCAAATGCTTGCATATATAGTGGTATGTCCATCCTAAATGAGATGACATGAATCATGAAGAGAAGTGTCTTTGTTGTAGGCCAACATGAGTTCATTTTATGATTGTTCCTTTGAGGCTGAATTGAAGGAGTCTTTGAGGAGGATGACTTGATGACGATCAAGGAGACTTGATGGAGGAGTCATTAACCAACGAATAAATTGATTTTGACAATAACCTAAAGCCTACAATGGAGGCTTTACCCAAGACAAATGACCCAAGCATGAAACCCATGCTTTAATAAGTCAATTTCAATAATAATAAAATTCTTTTTGCTTTTATTTTGACAAATATAGTACATTTTGACTTCAAGTACAATTATGAAGACCAAACCTAGTTACATTTTCCAACACTAAGGTCATTCATCTTTGTTGTGACTTCACAACTAGAACAATAGATAAATGTATTTCTCTGGTACAAATATTGTATTATAGTTCACAAGTATCATACAAACCCCTAGTTTGGAAAAGTAAATCCTATTGAAAATGGAAGCTTCGGTCATAATTTTCATCAGAAAATCAATGGAGACTAATCATATTTTGGGTATTACCAAGTCATCCCTAAGACCATCAAGTTGGAGACACATGTGTGAAAATCCACCACATGAATCACATATAAGTAGATCATCATTGGACTTCATTTGGAGCATCTTAGCAAGACAAGTTTGATCTGAAATTCGTAGAGCAAGTTCACACGTGCGAAGGAGTTTGAAGGAGACTTTCTGAACAAAATTGATCAACCTTTTCTTCTCTTATTTGACTTTTGTTAACCTACATTGACTTGGGCTATTTTTTGCTTCTTTGACTGAGTTCTTTGACTATAGATGGAGGCCAAATATTCCAGGAATATTTGACTTTGTTTGACCACATCTTTATCTCTATTTTGGGCACATCGACTAAGGTTGACCATAGGTCAACTCTCTCTCCTTTAACCGAGACTTCATACTGTTGTTTTGACCATGTTTTGACTAAGGAAGATAGGCCAAATATTCTCTATGTTGACTGAATCTTTGACTCTTTGTCTTGACTAAAATTTGCACTATTTTTTGGGCTTGGCTATAGTGTTGGATGTTGACTTTGACCAAGAGCTACAGGGTCTATTTGATTGTGGTTGACCGAGCTTCAACAAGCTTAAATTCAACCCTTTGTTGCAGACTTTTATGATTGAACGAAGTTGGCTCTCTCTCACATTTGATTAGTTTTGACTTGGTTGACTTGGAAAGTAAAAGGTTTAACTTTTAATGGTTTATGGATGTACTATTGGACTATGTATCTCAAGCTAAACATTGAATGAATATCTAAGAAAAAGAATAATTGATTTTGGGTTCTCCCCCTTGTGGGGTTTTTCTGTAGACTTTGACCAAAAATATCTGTGTCTCATTGTTCTTGTCTATCTTCTATTGTGCATTACTATTTATTGTTCTATCTATAATTCCTTAACTATTACTAGGGTGATTGAAATTGAAAAAAAATATTTTAAGTAATTATTGTAGCATAAAACATGTGAAAAATTAACATGGGATCAGAGCTAAGGTGAATATTAGCCATTGGAGACCAGAGAATACACCTCTTTAGACACTTCTATTTCTGATTGGTGATCAACTCTATTGGACAATATGACTTCCTCCAACTTCAAGATTGAAGAGAAGTTGAATTATGCCTCCAAATTTGCAACATTGAGGGTTAGATTGTATCTTATCATTGAAGAGAATGATGCGATGGAGTATGTGGAGGGAAAGGTAGTTGGACCTCTTGAGAATGCCAATGCCAATGCCAATGTCAAATACAAGTACAAGAAGGGTGAGATCAAGGCCAAGAAGATCATCATTGATTATCTCAGAGATCATCTCATCACTTATGTGTCCAAGCTGAAGAAGTAAAGGGAGATGTATGAAAAATTGGTTGGGATGTATCAAGTCAACAATCTAAGCCATAACGTTTCCTTGAAATTCAGCTTCGTGACATCAACATAGCCAATTCAGAATCTATAATAGGATACTTCATGAGAATCTCTCAAATAAGATATCAACTTCTTTCCATTAGAGAAATTATTCCTGATAGAGAGCTTGTGCGGATGACCCTTGGTCGACTCTGCATGTCTTGGGAGACATTCATGACAAGCATTAGTAGCATAAAGTAGCTCCCTTCATTTGATGAACTTTTGGGTTGTTGCACTCAAGAAGAATCCAGTCTCATTTCCAGAGGAAGAATTCAGAGACAAGAGGAAGGATAACCAATAGTCTTTCCAACAAACATAAAGGAAGGAAAAGGGAAAGGAAGACCTTCCAAATGGAAGTAAAAGAATATAACTCTAACATTCAACAATAATAAAAGGGACTTGTCCAAAGTCTAATGCTATAGATGTGACAAATTTGGCAACATAGCCCAAGATTTTCCTTAAAGAAGAAATGCTCAAAGACATAACACCAACAACAATAGCAATGACAACAAATTAAACAATGGAAGGAGAGGAAGAGATCTTGTTTCCCATGCAAGTGTCGAAAAGACTCAACACCCTCTAAAGAGGTCCAAGATCACAAGGTATGTTGATAATGTTGCTGATACTCAATTTGAACATTATCTTGTTGCTACTCTTTCAATTTCATCTTCATATGCATTGATAACTAGCTCGTGGATAGTGAGGCATCTAGACACTTTACTAGGTGTCATGAAATCCTCTGAAATTTAGTTGAGAGGGAGTCTAATCTGAAAATTATACTTAGGGATAATTATATTCATACTGTCAAAGGGAATAACTGTATTTCTTTTCATTTGGATTATGGCCAAACCATTCATCTACAAGATGTGTTGTATGTGTTGAGCTTGAAGAAGAATATTGTCTCTGTTTCTTCCATGGAAGACAAAGGATTTAGAGTTGCATCAATTAATGGAAAATATCTTGTTTGGCCAAGTAAGTCTAGATTAAGGGAAGCCTTCACACTTGGTGTAAAAAATGAAGGCCTATACAATTTTTTTGGATAAACAATTCAAGCATTGGTCCAGGATACCACTAATCAATGTGAGCTTTGGTGCTAGATATTTCCTCACCTTCATTACAAGGCTTCACTTGAATTGAGTAGGATGGTTTCAGGGATTCCAAATATTCAAGTGGATCATGAAGGTGTATGTCAGGGAAGTTCTAGTGGTAAGAATTTCAAGGGACCATTCCCTTGTAATAGCATCAAATCTAAAGAGATTCTTCAACTTATTCATTTTGATATTTGTGGGCCCATGTTGGTGAAATCTCTTGGAGGATATTTACACTATATGATTTTTTTTTATGAATTATCCCCTAAGACTTGGATCTTCTTCTTGAAGACCAAGGATTGTGATTTTAACATGTTTAGGGACTTCAAAACTACAGTGGAAAATCAAACTGGAAAGAAGATCAAAAGCTCATGGATAGATAATGGAAGAGAATACACTTCAAATGATTTCAAATACTTTTGTAAAGATGTCTGGATTAATATGGAGATGACTGTTCCATACAACCCTCAACAAAATGGAGTTGATGAGAGGAAGAATAATACCATCTTGGAAGTAGCAAAGCCATGATTCATGATCATATATATCCTGTTTTTTTTTTTTTTGTGGTGAGAAGCATCAAACTCTACAATATATGTCCAAAATAGAATCCCTCACCAATTCTTGGGAAACAAGACTCCCGAAGAAGCATTTACAGGTGTGAAATTGAAAGTTGGACATTTGATAATATTTGGATGCCATGTCGACTTTCTTGTACTGAAGGAAAAGAGATCAAAGCTAGAGGCTCCAGTAAAGAAAGGTATGCTTGTTGGTTATTGTGAAAATTATGAAGCTTACAAGATATATGTGTCAGGGCAAAGGAACATTGAGTTCAACCAAGATGTGACCTTTGATGAAGATGCTTCCCTTGGAAAAGAAAGGGGCCCTCCTATTCCTACCAACATGGAGAGAATATATGATACTATGGATGTAGATGAAGAGCCATCCATGCTAGAGCCCAAACTTCTAGAAGATCCTACGACACCTTTAGATCCTTTAGATACTCCTCCTTATGATCCTCCTTCTAGGAAGAGACCCTTTTGGCTTCGTTACTTTACAGGACACAAAGAAACATTCAACCCCTAGAGGCACCTTCAAAGAAAGTAAGCATCCTCACATATATCAAAGATATGTGGCATTGATGAGCAACATCATACAATATGAACCTGGCTACTATGAAGAAGCAATGAAGAAACAAGATTGGAGAGATGCCATGACAAAGGAATATCATTCCATCATGAAAAATGATGTATGGGAGGTTTTTTCGAGACCTGAGGGGAAGTATGTTGTGACTTCCAAGTGGATATAAAAAATCAAACATGCAATCGATGGTAAGATTGAAAATTTTAAAGCAAGGTTCATGGATAGAGGATTCTCCTAGATTCTCCCAAAAAGAGGGAGCAGATTATGATGAGATATTTGCACATGTTGCCCGATACACTACATCAGGTCTATTATTGCTCTTAATGCTAATTAGGTTTGGATTCTTCACTAGATGGATGTGAAGACAACTTTCCTTCATGGCATACTCAAGGAAGAAGTGTACCTAGATAAATCACAGGGGTTTGAGGAACATGAGAGGGAAAGCTATGTTTTCAGATTGAAGAAATACCTCTATGGATTGAAGCAAGTCCCTAGGGATTGGTATGCTCAGATTGATGGATACCTGATGAAGTTTGGATTAAATAGAAGCAATGCCAATTATAACCTCTACTTCAAGGTTGTCCAAGATATGTCTTTGATAGCAGTTTAATATGTTGATGATTTGTTTATGACAGGAGAAGAACCCCTGATCATCTACTGCAAGAGGGAGGTTGCCTCTGTATTTGAGATGAAATATTTTTGGTCGATGCACTATTTCCTAGGCTTAGAGATGTGGCAAAAACCTAGAGGTATTTTCCTCAACTAAGGAAAATATGTTGTCAAACTCTTGGAGAGATTTGGGATGGTGGATTGCAAATCCATGGCCACATTGATGGAGGAAAACTTCAAGAAGCTATGTGTTGAAGCCGTGAGACTAGATCTAGTGGATCCTTTTATGTATCGATAGTTTATTTGGGATTTAATGTTTCTGGTCAATGCTAGACCAAATATATATTTTTCTATTAACATCTCAAGCTAGTTCATGGTGGAACCTTTGAATGCTCACTGGGTGTCCACAAAACATGTGTTGAGATATCTATATGGGAAGATCAATCATGGATTGAGATATGCCTCTTATAATGACTTGAGACTGCATCGATATATAAATGTAGATTAGGTCGGGAGTGTTACTTACAGGAAGAGCACATCAGGGTGTTGTTTTAGATTTGGATCTACCATGATTTCCTATATGAGTAGGAAGTAGAAGTCTATTGCTCTTAGTATAACCTAGGCAAAGTATATTGCAACAAGTATGGCTAGCTATGAGGCAATGTGGTTATGAAAGCTCTTTGTAGATCTATTTGATCATGTGCCAGATACGACCATGATATATTGTGACAATCAAAGCGGGATCAAAATTTTAGAGAATCTAATATTCCATAACATGTCAAAGAACATCTATATCAACTACCAATTTATCATAGATATGGTACTGAGACGAGTAGTGATGCTCCAATACATCTTGAAAAATGAGCAGGTTGCATACATTCACACCAAGCCTTTGCTGAAAGAAAAGTTATTATTCTTTAAAGAGTTGCTTGGAGTGTATGAGAATGTATCCTTCCATGGGAGGGAACAGTGCTGATCAAGGACACCAATCATATGATCTTCCCCCAGTCTTTTGACTAGCCATAGACTTGGTGGGGGGGAATGAGCATCAAGGATCCTCAGTGTGAGTGCACTCCTAGAAGCCATGGACTTGGCTGAGTAGATACCCCAATAGGCATCTTACCCGCAAGTAACCTTCATGTCATTATTAACCAAGGGCCATATTGAGATGGTTAATTTTTTCAGGATTGCCACCCATCTAACCAGTGGGTGAGGAGACTTAGGTGTGTGTAATCTTTACCAAGGTTAGAAAAAACTTCCATGGACTTGGTTGTGGTAAAGTAAGTGTTGGATGCATTTGTTTTACCATTTGATTTCCAAGGATCAAGTTGGGTGAAGGTCAATAAATGGACATAGGGTGTGTGATCTTTACCAAGGTCATTTATGACTGTCATGGAATTGGTTGTGGTATATCGATCTCCCCTATTGTTAGTGTGGATCATTCTTCTTCTTCTATGGATTGAGTCATCATTGTTTAACTGAAATGATATGAGATGAGATGAGAAGGTATTCTCTTATGTTGAGACATGTACATATGAGATGAGACTTATGGTGTAGCTGGAAATTCCTCCCTAGCTGAAAGGGAGTGTTGAAAATGATAAGTTTAGTCAAAATTTTCATTAACAAATCAATGGAGACTAGTCATATTTTATGTTTGAACAAGTTGACCCTAAGACCATCAATTCGTCCCCACATGTGTGAAAATCCACCACATGGATCACTTATAAATATACCATCATTGGACTTCATTTGGAGCATCTCATCAACACAAGTGTGACATAAGTTCGATTTGAAATTTGTAGAGAAATTTCAAATGTACGAAGGGATCTGAAGGAGACTTTTTCAAAATTGTTGATCAACATTTTCTTCTTTGTTTTTACTTGCATTGACATACATTGACTTGGGCTATTTTCTGCTTATTTTACTAAGCTCTTTGATCGTGGATGGAGGCCAAATATTCCAAGACCTTCCAAATGGAAGTAAAAGAATATAAATCCAACATTCAATAATAATAGAAGGGACTTGTCCAAAGTCCAATGCTATAGATGTGACAAATTTGGCAACATAGCCCAAGATTGTCCTTAAAGAAGAAATGCTCAAAGACATAACGCCAACAACAATACCAATGACAACAAAATTAAAAACAATGGAAGGAGACGAAGAGGTCTTGTTTCCCATAGAAGTGTCGAAGAGACTCAACACCCTCAAAAGAGGTCCAAGATCACAAGGTATGTTGATAATGTTGCTAATACTCAATTTGAACATTATCTTGTTGCTACTCTTTCAATTTCATCTTCATATGCATTGATAACTAGCTCGTGGATAGTGAGGCATCTAGACACTTTACTGGGTGTCATGAAATCCTCTGAAATTTAGTTAAGAGGGAGTCTAATCTGAAAATTATACTTAGGGATAATTCTATTCATCCTGTCAAAGGAACTGACTCTATTTCTTTTCATTTGGATTATGGCCAAACCATTCATCTACAAGATGTGTTGTATGTGTTGAGCTTGAAGAAGAATATTGTCTCTGTTTCTTCCATGGAAGACAAAGGATTTAGAGTTGCATCAATTAATGGAAAATATATTGCTTGGCCAAGTAAGTCTAGATTAAGGGAAGCCTTCACACTTAGTGTCAAAAATGAAGGCCTATACAAATTTTTTGGATAACCAATTCAAGCATTGGTCCAGGATACCACTAATCAATGTGAGCTTTGGTGCCAGATATTTCCTCACCTTCATTACAAGGCTTCGCTTGAATTGAGTAGGATGGTTTCAGAGATTCCCAATATTCAAGTAAATCATGAAGGTGTATGTCAGGGAAGTTCTAGTAGCAAGAATGTCAAGGGACCATTCCCTTCTAATAGCATCAAATCTAAAGAGATTATTCAACTTATTCAATCTTATATTTGTGGGCCCATGTTGGTGACATCTCTTGGAGGATATCTATATGATTTATTTATTTTTATGAATTATCCCCTAAGACTTGGATCTTCTTCTTGAAGACCAAGGATTGCGATTTTAACATGTTTAGGTACTTCAAAACTGCAGTGGAAAATCAAACTGGAAAGAAGATCAAAATCTCGTGGATAGATAATGGAAGAGAATACACTTCAAATGATTTCAAATACTTCTGTAAAGATGTCTGGATTAATATGGAGATGACTGTTCCATACAACCCTCAACAAAATGGAGTTGATGAGAGGAAGAAAAATACCATCTTGGAAGTAGCCAAATCCATGATTCATGATCATATATTTCCTATTTTTTTTTGTGGTGAGAAGCATCAAACTCTACAATATATGTCCAAAATAGAATCCCTCATCAATTGCCCATTTCTCAAATGGATGCAATGATACCTACAGATTCAAAGGCAGCTCATCCCTCTGTGATGGCCTGCCGGTTCTCTGACATGCATCACACGCCCTACAATATTCTTTGGAATCCTTAAGCAATGTCGGCAACCACAACCTAGTGCATAAAATCTTATGTGTTGTTGATTTTCCTACATAATGGCCTCCCACAGCCCCTTCATGAGCTTTAGCTAGGATACTGTTTCATTCAAAATCAGGCACAAAACGTCATAGTATCTTGTCTGATCCCATCTTATACAAGTGACCTGCAATAGAAAAAAAATATGTCGCGCGCACCACCAATTTCTTTTACTGTTGACTAGTGTATCCTTATGGAGTTGTTCCCATAGTCAGGAAGTGGATAATCTCTGCCAAATGATTGTCTGCTACGCGCATCGCAAAGAGCTACGCATCGGGAAACCCCTCCTCTAAATTGGTAGGCTCCTCTCCTTTTTCAATGCACGACAGGTGATCTGGCCCTACATTCAATCGCCCTGGCTTCACAATTACTTTGAAATCATACTCCTGAAACAACAACAACCATCTACATATCCCCGCCCCAACACAGGCTTGTTGACTAGGTACTTTAATGCAGAATGGTCTATATACATCTTAAAGTGTCTACCTAACAAGTAATTCCTGAACTTTTGGAGTGCGTACACCATAGCCAACCCTTCGCGCTCTATCGTCAAATAATTATTTTCAACCTTAAACAACTTCTTGTTTGCAAACGCGATAGGGTGATCCAATTCTCCTTCATCAGCTTGTGTCAGCACTGCTCCCAACGCAATACATGAAGCATCCACATGCACATGAAATTCCATCTTCCAATCCGGGAAGACTAGGATTAGCGAATGACCATATTCTCCTTTAATACATCCAGACTCCGCTGACATTCTTCATCCCAACAGAATGTAGCATCCTTCTTTAGTAGCCTTTCCATTGGCACAGCAATCTGAGCATAACTCTTGATGAACTTTTGATTGTATCCAGTATGACCCAGTGTTGCACGCAACTATTTAACACTCCTTGGCGCTTCCAAATTAATTATGACCGCGATATTAGCAGGGTCCACCATTAAGCCTTGCCTGCACACTACATGACCCAACAAGATTCCGAAACGGACACAAAATAAGAACTTCTTCAAGTTTAGCGCGATCTGATACCTCCAGAATGTGTCCAGCATCAAGCGCAAACTAGCTACATGACATTTTACCAGTCCAAACATTGTCCAATCATCAAAATATACCTCCAAAAAATTGTGAATGAACGCTTTGAACATCGCAGTGACTACGCGAGAAGATTGTCGGCGCATTCTTAAGTCCAAAAGGCATTACTATATACTGAAAGCACCCCCACCCAGTCATGAAGGTAGTCTTACTCCTGTCTTCTGGCTCGATCTTTACCTGATGGTATCCAGAGAACCCATCAGTGAATGAATATGCTTTCTGTCTGCCAACATTATTCAATACCTCATGTGTGAACGGAGTTGGAAAAGGATCATGAACGCAAGCATCGTTCAGCTTCCTGAGATCTACGCAAATCCTTATCTCATCCTTCTCCTTCTTTTCTTGAACTATCATTGGACTCACCCAATTGGATTCCTCCACTAGTTCAATAATACTTGCTCCCAACATTTTGTCCAACTCCAAGTGGACCTTTTCCTTGTACATAGGATTAAGGCAATATGGCCTCTGCTTAACAGGCTTCACGTCTGGTTTCAATGTTATTTTCATCACTCCCAAATCGCCTGTGATACCTTTTAAGGCCAAAAACTTTGTGGGAAACAAATCCTGATATTCACGAAGCAACTTAGCGACCTTATCCACTGCATCATTCCAATAGTCCCCAATCTTCGCAAACTTCGGCTCCGCTTCTGTGCCAATATTCACTTGCCTAGTTTTTAGTGGCACGGTGATATCTGGATTCTCAATCTGTGGTCCCTCAACTTCGTGGTGACTTTCTGCCTCTAGGATATTAATGTTCCTTGGGTCCTCGTCTTCTTCTTTAACAGTCACATTGTAGCACTCCAGCGCATGGCACAACTGGGTGGTCCAATCTGGTTGAATCAAATCCAAGGAATCCTGCGATATTCTGAAGATCGTCGCCTTGACCTCCTGTAATGCTTCATTAGTACATTCAAACCCATCTTTGACGCTGAATGTCATTAAGAATTCCTGTCTCAAAATATCCCACTCATCAGTTCCATGGCAGAGCTTTATTTCCAGGTACCAATTCATTGGTATTACATCCAAAGTGTGACAGAACAAATGCACCCACTTCGATTGCTGCTCTGCTCCATAAGTGTCAGTCCATTTTGCTAAGTGATTGCACAGATCACTCCTCCCATCATATTTCTCTGTCAGTGACACTTTTGGGCAACCAACTGCAACCTCATCATCCTTCGATATTCACGCCATCCATCAAAATTGTCTTTATGTGTACCACACTATCTTGCGAGCGTAGCGCGTAGTGCCAAACCCAGTGCTTGGAAGCGATGCTTCTCTGTACTTCCCTTTCAAATGCATCCAAAAATTTATCTACGTTAGTTAGACCATCATAATAAGGCAAACTCCTTATCTTCGATGATACACAACGCAATGATTTAGTCATCATGTTACGACGCAACGTAGATACTTCATGCAACCTATTCTGCCAATGTTCCAACTCCTCATCTGAATCTAATGTACAAGAACTTTCAAAATCCCATGCAATGTGTCCATCTCCTGTCGGATTCACCCAATCTCGGTCTCGCACTGTTATTTTGTAGATCTGATCCAAATCATTGTCACTTTCATAATCGTGGACCGGTTCAGTATATCGCGGTCCTTCTATAGGGTCCAAAGGTACTACTATGCGAAGCAATTTCCTCTCGAATGACATTGTCTGCTTCTTCAAATTGATTACTCTATTCATGTCAATAGCCCAATCGATCCCAAGGAGTGTGGGGTAGGTATTTATGTCATCGAAAATCTCTATCACTTTGAAATCAGCCAATTCACTCGAGCCTTCAATATCTACTGTCACTCCTTACAACCTTCCCATGGGGATAATCTTCTATTGATTTTCCATCCTCAAGTGAATCGGAGACCACTGCAACACAGGTCTCCCCATTCTTTCCCATGTCTATTTAGGCAATACATTCGTGTTCGACCCCAAATCCAGAATAACTTGATCCATTTCATACTTGCCTATTTGCGCAGTTAGCCTCATCTCACGCCCTGTTCTTGCCTTATGCTTACCAACTTTTCTGACTATGTGAGGTCCTTCGGGGGCATTATCTTTTCCAACACACTTACTTATCAACTCTTGTAATCCTTTCACAGCCTTGCTATCATGTAGCAACTTCATACAGGTCTCCAAAAAAGTAGTAAGCATGGAGGGGTCCATTTCCTTAAACAACTGATCCTGACTCCCTAAGGTGGAGGCCTCAACGAAGCTTTTCTTCACTTCCATGAACATTTCTTTCGCGCGCTCTAAATCAAATCCAAACTCCTTTTCTAGAGCTTTGCAAACCCACTCACTTTCTTCAGGCTGCTTTCCTTTATTCTATAGGTTCCAGGTAGGCTGCTGAGGCTGCACCCTTTTCTCCTGTATTTTAGCTATCAATACAAGGCAGTGTTCTATCGCATGGTCAAACTGAGTACAGTATCAGCACGATAGGCGTGTCAGGTTCGTACACTCCGTACGTAGTGTCCTGGCACTCTACAATTGTAGCAAATAACTTGTTCTCGACCTCTCGCAGGTCCTCCTCTGCCTCAGCCTCATCCGCGCCCCTGGTATCCTCCTCGCACACCCCAGCTCCTTGATCTGGAGGCTGAGTTTCTGTCTACATCGGATATGCGGGCATTCTTTCCATCATCAATTCATAGCCACGGAAGTTGCACTCATCGTGACCCACCAATTTACAGAAGTTGCAAGAGAGTTGTTCCGATGTTTGCACAAATTTCTGCAACAAGTGACAATTGTTTGTTACATGTTTTCCGGCTACCTAACAGATAACGCACCATAGTGTGGGCCCTGTACTTGGCCCTGCTTGAGCTTCCAGCCTCAAAGGCATCGACCCTCGTCCTAAAACATAATTCGCGAAGACAGCGTAGTGATCTTTATCATGCCCCTTACTCTTACATTTCAAACACCAAACTTCTTCGCGCACCTCTGGCCCAACCGCTCTATCTTTCTTCAGACTTTGATTTTGTCATTGATTGAACAATATTGTCTATATTATACTTGGTTCTATTTGAATGACCTTCAATCTACTTACAAATTTTGGTTTCTAGTTTCATATTTTATTTCTAATAAGTAATTATTTTATTTCATTGGCTGCTCCTAAAATCATATTTACCTATAAGTGTGTTATATAGAGATTGTAATCCATAATGAATTGCAATCTCTTACCTTCTATGGAGATTATTTATTGCATGTCATGCAATTAATATCTCCATCCATGTTATGTTGTTGCTCATCTTCTCTAGGATTTTTGTTTCAAATGTTGAGAAAATATTAAGTCACAAATATGTTAGTTTGGATAACATAAAAATGTTTTCTAAGGGTTACATAGAAACATTCAATTGTAAGATAATTATTTCATTAGCCGTGATGTTATTAAGTTTGGTGAAAGTGGAGATTACCTTAATCCCCACCATGTTTTGAATTTGACAAAAATGGTTGGCTCATCGCTGCAAGGGTATTCAAAAGTTGTCAATTGGGTTTATCTCAAGCAGTTGGGAGAAATGATTGGGATCCTCCCCACCCAAGTTCAATTATGGCAAGTGACATGAACTTTGACGTAACAGACAAAACATGTATATTCCTCATATGGAATATATGGATATTTATCTATGAAAAAAAGGGTGTTCAAAAGCAATAGAACCATCATGGTCATCAAACAATGTAGGTGGCATCACACCCTTTTAAAATAGAAACTATAAAAGGTGTCCCACCTTAAGTGACAACCTTAAGTTTATGAGATTATATATCTCACACAACTCCTCTAGAAGGATGTTTGATTCCATAATTATTGTTGTAGTTTCAATGGATTCCTTCACCATTGCAAGTTTTTTTAGTAACTAAGGGTGTTATTGGTGATATTGTTTGGCCATAATTTTGTTGGGGAGAAATGTGACTTATATCAAGAGAGTATAATACAAAAAAATGTAGAAACAAGCACACCTACATCAAGGCCAAAGAAAGGCTTCTATTTTGGATTATGCCTCAATGGAACACCTAGACACATCTCTCTATAAGAGAGTGCTTTTGACCCTAAATTGCAATTTTATTTCATAATACAACCTCTTGTTAAAAGTCATGAGAAAGAAAACAATATCAATAACAACTAATTCATAATGAAACTTCCACAATATAAACACATACAACTTGGATGTAGTGCCAAACACCTTTTAAGGTAATGTGAGTTAGGAAAATATCCAAATGGATTTTACTAAAGAATATGCATCTTTAAGGGCTCCACATGAAGTCCCAAGTAGCACATACAAATCTATAGTCTCATCTCAAAATGAATGTCAAATGGTCTCAATTTGGTTCACAATGTGAGCACACATCAGCTATAAACTTATTATATCGAAACCACTCATCAGAAGGTTGATATTATTATAGAAGAAACAAATACCCACATCTTGAAAGTGAGTCTAAAAGACCATGGTATATAAAGGCAATTCACCCATTTTGCTTACTTACAAAAGATTCCACCTCCTCCCCAATCTCCGACGTAAGGAATAATGAGAACTAAGATATCCCACGTAAGGAATAATGAGAACTAAGATATTGATATAGATGATTATAAGTATGATGTAAGCCTAATATAGATGATGATATATTGATAAAAATGGTGATGATATGTATAACCTCAATTTACACACTACAAGGCAGAGAGAATGGATATTGATTTATAAAAATAAACCCACTTGGTGGCCATGATTTTGAATAGATTAGTAAATGCCTAAATTGGTGGTAATGACATTTCTTTAAATGATCATTGTAACTTTTGACTAGTCATCCTAATTACATTTCAGTAATTATTCTTGTCATTAATTTGGCAACCTTAACTTATGCTCATAATTTTGACTAGCATAACAAATATGTTCCCATTATTAATAATGCATATGTCGGCCACAGTGATTGCATTTATTAATATTGTTAATGAAATCTTGAATTATGTAATTATAATTGTTATGTTAATTTACATTTTACCAGTTATGGATTTTGGAGGAAATTCAAGATTATGTAATGCCAAAAAAATACAAAACTTTTGTACACAACATAATTTAATCATTTAATCTTTGAAGCTTTTAAATACAATAACATTCTATGTTCTTTGCCATGCTCTAAAATAAATGAATGCCAATGTACTTGCTCTCAAATGCTTTTCCCTTTTCATAAAATGGCCAATTTATTATCAGATACTACCTTGTTGTGTCTCTTGATTACAAGAAACATATATATAGAAAAGGAGGAGATGACGTTGATGATAATAATACTGGAAGTTTCTCAAGACACCATAGGAACCTCTTTTGTTTTAAGAATAAAATCTAAAAGCTTTTCCTTTTTTTTAAATGGAAACATGCATGCACGTATCTTCTTTTTATATAAGTTTGTCTTTGCTAGCAAAGAAGTGTCCTAGATTTTGAAATTTGTTGTAATAAAAATTATGCTTAAATAATCATTAATTGTTAAAATTGGCAACTAGGGCCAAACTCCATGTGGGTCATCTTATTTATGGCAGCTGGTATTTTTATTGGATTCCTCTCATCGAGAGGTGCATGATTGATCTAAAGATCATCCGATTCCGATAAGTATTCATAGAGATATGAATTTATTTGTGTTATGGGACAATTCGTCAAAGTCAGCCAACAACCAAATTGCCCCCACTTGTGCTCAACGTTTTAGTATAAAAAGAAGTGGTTTGCTAGTCATTTGCACACACTCTTCTTGTGATCTCTTCCTCTCCACTTGTCTTTGGGTTTTTGTGGGAGGAGAGATCCTAAGAGAAAATGTTGCTCTAATGAAGAGATGCCCTAGCTTCTCTATGATGCCCTAAACGCAGGCATGGAAATGAAGGCAGAATGCCCTAGCCACAGCAAGAAGAGGAATTGAACACAACGTGGTAAGGTCACTTCAGGACAACGTGGAGAGCCTAGATTAGAGGTCGAGTTGTTGTGGGAGTGCGGATTAGTTTGAGGGTGCAAACAGGCCTGAGAACAGGGTTGTCTCAAGGATCAAAGAGCTGAAGGTTAGGCCGAGTTGAGGAGGCTCCTCGCAAGTCTATCTTGAAGGCATTTCAAGAGCACTGAGATGTTGGAGTAAAGGCAGCTAGGGCACTTCTGTTGAGCCACAGAAGAGAGGCTACTACTGCATGGGAAAAGACGTTGCAGGGAGCCTTTTAGGAGCCATGTGTAGGGTTGTTGTTTCAGCTAGGAGGCCGAGTATCTTCAGGAGCCTAATCAAGTTTGTTTGGACAACGATCGAGGTAAGGATAACTGGTTTTGGGGTGAGTTGTAGATGACAACTGAATTGTGATAGGCCACGGGCCTAATCACCTCAGAACAAGGGCAGCGTGGATAGGTTTGGTGCAAATTTGTGCCCAGAACAACAATTGAAGAGAAGTCCCCCTTGCCTACGTCGCAGATTATAAGTTTGTTGCAACAAACGTAATGCCCTAATCAATCAATGTAATCTAATACGTTGTTCGAAGACATTGGCATTTCTATGGGTTATGTCGCGGGCCATAACACCATAGCTAGCCACCTTGGTGTCTTATGATGAATGATGTAAGTAGACAACATTGTATATGACAGCAATATGCATAGTGCAGCACACTGCACAGAGCAGCATGATGGTATGATGCATAGTGTAGTAGTATGAAAGATGCAACACCATGAGACATAGTGATGGTGCAGCATGGTGCAGCGTAGTGATGTTGGGCATGGGATGATGGTGCAACTTGGTGCAACACAATGATAGGTGTCGGAGGTGATGGAGTCACCTTGGAGGATCAGTGGAAGCAGCATGCCTTCAACTAAGTTCAGTTAAGCTATCTCATGTGTCATATTCTTAGAAATGATCTCTGCTCTTATTTAGATAAGTCAAACTGTTGACTTCTGATGTACATGTACTATCTCTCTTTGTGTTGAACTATTGAAGAACATATAAGAAGAATTGATCAAGGGTTACCCCACATTGGGGTTTGTCCCTGGCTGGCACCACATCTGAGGTGAAGACAAAGCCCAAGCAAGAGTGAAAGAGCAATCACTGAAGACAGTTGGAAAGGACAAAAGGCTCGATGGGTTCCTCATCCCTCTTCAAATTCACCAAGGGTGAAGTCGAAGCAAAGAATATTATCCGAGTGGTGCATCGGAAGCGTCTAATGGCCTACCTAAAGATCACTTCAATGGGAAGTTCGGATCTAAGGGTGGAAGGAAAGGCATATTCCTTGCTTGCAATAAGTTTGGCCATTATGCGAAGGTGTTAAATTGGCAACTAGGGCCAAACTCCATGTGGGTCGGCTTATTTATGGCAGCTGATATTTTTATTGGATCCCTCTCGTCGAGAGGTGTAGGATTGATCCAAAGATCATCCGATTCCTGATAAGTATTTATGGAGATATGAATTTATTTTGTTTTATATAATTATTATTATCAAGCCGACCAGCGCTTATGTAGGCTCTAGAAGCCCAACCGACGTGTCTATTCATCATCCTCGTTTTGGTATAAATAGATGAGGATTTGTTATCATTTTGGAGGTGTATTCTTGATGTGATCTCCTCTCCACGTCTTGGGTTTTGAGAAGGAGAGTCACAAAAGGAGTACGCTGCCCTAGTTTGATGATACCCTAGCCATTGTATGATGATCCACGCAGCAAAGGAGACGTGCACAAGAGACATGTTCACGCAGCAAAGGGAAGACATCATACGCTGTAATAAAGACCTTCTAAACGCAGGTATACGCTGCCCAGAACAGTCATATTATATGCAAGTTCCGTTGTAAATATATACGCAGGCATGTATGCAGGTTCCGTTGTAAATATATACGCAGGCATATATGCAGGTTCCGCTATAAATATATATGTAGGTATATATGCAGGTTCCGTTGTAAATATATACGCAGGCATATATGCAGGTTCCGCTGTAAATATATACGCAGGTATATATGCAGGTTCTGTTGTAAATATATATACGCAGGTATACACGCTGTGAATCAACAGCCCTCATCAACGCTGTCATATGGAGGCTTACACACAGTGATATGGAGGCCCAAACGCTGTCAAACCCTAGTCGCAGTAAGGCGCTGATCATGGTTATATGCAGTCAAGGGTTACGCAGGGCATACGATTAATACGCTAGTCATGAAACATAAAGACTGTCAACACAATATATAAATGGAAACGCAGTGAATGTAATATATATATTGGAACGCAGGTTAATATGTCACGTGGCTCATATGAATGTCATCACAGATATATATATATATATATATATATATATATATTATATACGTTGTAGAACAGTCATATACATACAGAATGCAGTGATCATGGATTATATTTACACTGTTCATGGAGGTACATATACGTTGTTCAGTATGAATCATATGCAGCCCTAATGATATTGTTTAGGTATATACACTTCGATGGCATAGAGACAAGGACATTGTTATTATGTGTGATCTGGAAAACATATATATAATGCAGTCATGGGCAGCAGCATTATATGTGATCTGGGACATAGCCTCGCTGCTTTGCTAGGCTGCAAGCCATACCAAGCAGCTAAGGCAGATATACATTTGGCAGTATAATTGTGTTGAAGCTTGATGAGATCATGGGCAGCAAGATGACTATCATGATTAGTGCAGCGTGGTGCAGTACACTGTAAGGTACAACAAATGGACAAGATGCAGAATGATGATAGGTGAAGGAGTCACCTTGAGTATCAGTTGAAGCAGAATGTCTTCAACTGATCTCATCATTATAGGAGATGATCTATGCTTAGATCTAGATAAGTCAAAGTGTTGACTTCTATTGTAAATGTACTCTCTCTCTCTCTCTCTGCTGAACTTTTTGAAGATAAAAGAAGATTTGATCAAAGGGTTTCCCCACACCATTGTGGGTTTGTTCCTTGGCTCGCGCCATATCTTGTGTCCTCTTGTCTTAGCTTGTCTTTCTGCGTTTTATATTTATGTTCTATCTGTAGTTTATCTTAATGCTGATATGATTGTCAACTGTGAAAATTTGAATAAATTGCTCTAGCATAGAACATACCTAAAATTAACATGGTATCAGAGCTGAGGTGAAGACAATGCCCAAGAAAGAGTGAAAGAGAAATCACCAAAGGCAGTTGGGACAAGACAGAAGGATCAATGCGTTCCTCATAATTCACCTAGGGTGAAGTCAAAGCAGAGAATGTTATCAGAATGGCGCAGCGGAAGATTATGATGGTCCATCTTAAGTTCAGATCTAAGGGTGGAAGGAAAGGCAGATGCCTTGTCGAAATAAGTTCGGCCGTTATGCGAAGGAGTGTCCGAATGGCAGCGACACATCTCTTGATAAAAATAACAATCATTCTTGGGACATCTTCAATGATTAAAGGAATGACTGGTAATGCAGGTCATCAAGGAAATGGTCGACTCTTCCACGAAAGCAAGGAACCTGATGTCCATCTCGGAAATGGTAGTCAAAGGTTACAAAGGTACGTGTTTGAAAATAGATCTTTTAAAGATATTTTTGAGTTCAGGGTTGTATCAAGTTGCAGGAAGTCCACTAGGGACCATGTCCATTGACTCAGCACCGGAGGTCTGTGAGTCAGATGGTGACTTGGATGCCTGAATTCAAAAAGGAGCATGAAGGTACATGTCTAAAATATACCAAAGAAAATATTATAAGGGGACCATTCCCCTCATGCAGCAGGTCCACAGGCTTGGAACAACCCGAGGAGTTTAAGACTCATGATCGGGAATCTCATGTATACAGGTGGAAGAAAGCCCTCTATGGCTTGAAGCAAAACACCTCGGGCGTGGTATGAGAGGATTGATAGCTGTCTAATGCAGCTGAGACTCACTAGGAGTGAAACTAATCCAAACTATTACTCGAAGGTTGTGAATGATAAACCTCTCGTACCAGCACCTATTTCTGACAGGTGCAGACCCTCTCATTTATAGGAGATAGAGGGAGTTGGATTTTGAATGTGGAAAGATAAGCTGCAAGCCTGTGACTACCTCAACGATCTTAACTTTCAGAAGTTATATGGGTAGTGATGTCGGACATGATTTGGGAAATGCCTCTGAGTTTCATAAACTCATTCGCGTTGATGTTCTTGGAGAACCTTCGTCCGGACATCTGTGTTGCTGTTAGCATGGTGAGCTCATATTTGGTTGAGCCTCACTGGATTGGTTCCAAGAATCTTCTGAGATATCTTCATGGCACAATCTCTCATGAATTGAGATACACTGCCAGAAATATGAAACCACATGATTATTCGAATGATTAGTGGGCAGGCAGTATGGAGGATCACTAGAGCACTTCTCAGTGTTGTATCTCTTTGGAATCTGCCTCGATATCCCGGATAAGCAAGAAGCAGAAGTCGGTGACTCTGAGCACCACCAAGGCCGAATACATTGCTAATAGTATGGCCTTCTGTGAGGCAGTCTGGTTGCTGAAGCTCTTCAGTGAGCTGTTTGTACACATGATGAATACCCCTGTGATTCTCTGTTGCAACCAGAGGTGGGATTCGATTATTGAGGAATCCCATATTCGTCGATTGCTCCAGCAGATAGACATCATCTGGGATATGTTAAGTCGATGAACAAGGAGGCTCCATCGCATTAAGATGATGTACAGGTTGATACACCTTGTCAAAGCCCCGAGGAAAGATCTAATCTATGATTTTCCCAAATGACTTGGAGTCGGCAAGAAACCCTTGTACAA
>APFE030396919.1:72741-125085 GCA_000404065.3 Pinus taeda | reverse complement strand
CTAGTCATGGAAAGAATATAACACAACCCAACATTCTCCCTCTTGTTGTTTTATTTCCACAGGGGGACACAAGAGAGCATAGTCATATATCCAGCCCTGCAACGCCCATTGTTTCTCTACACCAAGAGAACTTCTTAGAGCTCATAGATTTTGTCAGTGCATCTGCAGTATTCTTCAAAGTGTCCACCTTTACCAACAACACTTTTTGTCTTCTATCATATCCCTCACAAAGTGATACTGAACATCAATGTGCTTTTGTCTTTGAATGATAAGCAGGGTTCTTTGCCAAGAAAATTGCACTTTGGCTGTTAGAGTCTATCCTTATAGCTCCCTGTACTAACCCCATACTTGAACACAATCTCTGCAACCAAACTGCTTCCTTGCTTGCATGAGTGGCTGCCATGTATTCTGCCTCTGTAGTTGATAGTGCCACTACAGATTGGTTCTTACTCATCCAACTGACTGCACCTCCAAATAGGTTAAACACATACCCACTTGTAGATCTTCTCTGATCTAGATCTCCAGCCCAGTATGCATCAACAAACCATGAATATCCAACACTCTGTCCAAATCCTGGCTCTTCCTTGATAGCACAAACCATAATCGCTAGTGCCACGCAAATACCTGACAAACCCGCTTCACTGGCTGTCCAGTTGCTCCTTCCCTGGTTTTGACATAAACCTGCTCAATACTCCCACTGCATGTGAAATGTCTGGTCTAGTACAAACCATGGCATACATCAAGCTACCGACTGCACTTGCATATGGAACACGGACATGTCCTCTTCCTCTTCTTGTGTCTTGGGACACTGTTCAGCAGATAACCTCACACCTACAGGAATAAGAACCTTCACCGGTTTATTATCCTGCATATTAAACCTCTGCAGTATTGTCTCGACATACTTACTCTGGTTTAACCAGAGCTTCCTCTTTGCTCGATCTCTTTTAATTTCCATGCCCAAAATATAGTTTGCAGCACCGAGATCTTTCATGTTGAATTTGGAGGACAATTGGGTCTTCAAATCCTGGATAATTTCTTTGTCATTTCCAACTAGCAACATATCATCCACATACAAGACCAAATAAATAACATGGTCACCAATTAATTTAAAATACACACAGTGATCTTCTTTGCTTCTGGTAAAGCCAAGTCCCCGTATAAATGTATCAAATTTCTGATACCACATCCTTGGTGATTGTTTTAACCCATACGGAGACTTCTTTAACTTGCATACCAGTTCTTTCTTACCCTTCACCGCAGCCTTTAGGTTGCTTCATGTAGATCTCCTCTTCCAGATCCCCGAGAAGAAATGATGTCTTCACATCCATCTGTTCTACCTCAAAATCAAAAGCAGCAGCAACAGATAAAAGTAATCTAATAGAAGTCACCTTGGCGACAGGAGAAAAAATATCACCAAAATCAATTCCCGACACCTAGGAATAACTTTTTGCTACCAACCAAGCTTTGTATTTCTCCACCTTTTCTTCTACATTTATCTTCTTGAACATCCGTTTGCTACCAATGGGTTTCCTTCCAGCTGGCAACTCCACCAGATCCCAAGCCTCAATTTTGTGCAAAGATGCCATTTCATCAACCATGGCCTCTTTCCAGAGTTTGCCATCCTTTGAATCTACTGCTAGTGCTTCCTTCACAATTTTGGGATTATCATCAATAATAGATAAAGAAAATTTTGAACAAAAAGCAGATGGACTATACCTTTCTGGCTGCCTTCTTTCTCGAACTGATCTTCTCACACCTGGAGTTTGTGGCTGTTCATCTTCTGATTCCTCCTCTGATGTAGAGTCTGATTCTTCCTCCTTAAACTCAAACTCTATCTTCTCAGGTTCCTTTGGTTGGACTTCATGTTTAATAACATCTTTCACCTCTCTGAACACCACATCTCCACTGTACACAACCTTCCTTGTTACTGGGTTGCAAAGCTTATAACCCTTTAAACCATCCTTATACCCAATAAAGATGCACTTTTCAAATTTACTATCCAACTTGGTTCTTTTCTCCTTCGAAACATGTACATATGCATCACATCTAAATACCCTCAAATGTGAAACTTACCAATCCATACCTCTTGTGGAGTCTTATCCTCCAATGCTGATGAAGGTGATCTGTTGACCAGGTAACATGCTTTCTCCACCGCCTCAACCCAGAATTCCTGTCCTAATACGGCACCACTAAGCATGCTTCTTGCCCTTTCCATCAGCGTCTTGTTCATTCTTTCTGCAACTCCATTTTGCTCGAGTGTGTATGGAGTAGTGTTCTGCCGTGCTATACCACACTTCTTACATAATTCTTCAAATTCCTTGCTGCAAAACTCTCCACTGTTATCTGTCCTCAACACCTTTATCTTCTTCTCTGTCTGGTTTTCCACCAGAGCCTTAAATTCTTTAAACCTGTGAAAGACTTCAGATTTCTTCTTAAGGAAATATATCCATCTATTCTTTCAGAAGTCATCTATAAATGATACATAGTACACAGACTTACCTAGCAATGGAACCTTCACAGGTCCAAACACATCACTGTGCACAAGTTCTAATATATGTTTCGCCCTTTTACCACTAGAGGGGAAACTAACCCAATTCTGCTTCCCATATACACAATTTTCACAGAAATAAAAATCCAGAGAGCTATTACTCATAACTTCTACCATACCTTTACCATGAAGTAGTCAAAGGCCCTTCTCTCTAATATGTCCAAGCCTTTGATGCCATAGCATGGTCTTCTCTCCAGAGACCACCAGATTTTCTGCTCCACTTTCAAGAACCACAGAACTGTTGCACCCATCAACAACAGTGCTACCTTGCAACTTGTACAGAGTTCCAATTCGAACTCCCCACATCAATACTAGTGCTCCCTGAACCATCTTGTAGGTATCTTTCTCGAACATTGTTTTACACCTACATCATCCAGTTTGCTTATAGAAATCAGATTTCTGGCCAACGCAGGAATATGCAAAACCCTTCCACCTTGCAACTTCAACTTTACTTTTCCGAGACCAACGATTCTAGCCTTCCTATCATCCCCTAAGAAAACATCACCACCATCGTATTTCTCATACTCGCAGAACCACTCTCTATGGGGAATGAAGTGAAAGGATGCACTTGAGTCAATCAACCATGCCTCATGATCTACATGTATACTTGAAGAAGCCAAGTAAACCCCACTTTCGTCTAAAGTGGTTTTTGCCTCTACAGAAGGAGAATCATCAGACCCCTTTCCTTTGTCAGGAGCTTTAAATTTACAATCCCTTTTGTAGTGCCCTTCCTTTCTGCATTTCCAGCACAACAACTTTACAGGTTTTCTTGGAGATTTAGATCTCCCCCTAAATTTAGATCTCCCACTTGATGACTTATTTTTGTTTCTGTTCTGGGACCGTCCTCGTACAGACAAGGCATCACCATTCTAGCTCTCCATATTTTTCCGTCTCATTTCCTCCGTCACCAAGGATGAGACTATTTCATCAAACTGCGAGGCAGTTGTATTGCTACCTATTGCAATAACCAGACTATCCCATGAATCTGGTAGAGAACACAACAAACGAATGCACTTACCTTCATCTGAAATTTTAATATTAACAAACAATAACTGACTTACCACAGTATTAAATGCGTTCAGATGCTCTGTCATCGAGTCTTCATCTTTCATCCTCAGGTTATACAGCTTTTTCCGCGGGAACAGTTTATTCACCAAAGACTTAGATTGGCACAAAGTCCCTAACTTGTCCCACAAAGCCTTCGTCGTAGCTTCCCCTGATATATTCAACGATACTGAATCTAAGACACACAATCGTATTGTGCTCTTTGCCTTCTGATCCAACTTCTTCCATTCTTCATCAAACACTCCCGTTGGTTTAGTACCCAGACCTACCGCGATCCACTGATCTTTATCCACCAAGATCCTCCATCTTGAGTTTCCACAACTCAAAACTTTGACCATTAAATTTCTCGATCTCTATCTTTCCACTGCTCGCCATTCACTATTAGTGTATTTGATGACTTCATCAAACTGCTACCAAAAACAAAAGAGACAAGAACACAAATGTTTTGACTTTCTGCCAGGGCCAAAACCTCTCCCTCTTGGAGAGGAAAACCCATGCGTAGATTCTTCTTATAAGATTCCATTGACGAATCCCAAGACCATGACCCTTGACACATTTTGCCTCTCCAAGACCAAGATACCAGACCTCCTTTTAGTCACTACAAAGATCATCCTCGTTGCTGCATCATTGAAGCTATTACATCATCACTGAGATCTTCGTTGTTGCTTCTTTACCATATCCTCTATACTTTCATCAATGCACTGAGAGCTTGATCTTCATCACTGTACTTTAGCTAAGATTATCATCACGTTAATTGTGAGCATGTCAAGACTGTATTTCTAGACTGTGATTACAACAGGGGAACCTTATTCTGAGACAGTGCGAATACACAAAGACGATGAGGAATCTGAGCTCCTTTTCATCATATATATACAATGACTATTGAGAGATAAGTCCATCGAGACTCTGATAACGTTTCTTTTTAGTCTCCACATTTGAGACTAGGATCATGATACCCATCTCACTGAAATTTTATATCACAATATTTCTCTTTAACCAAAAATGTTGATCCATTGTGTTTATCACCGAGACTGCTACAAGGATATCATTGGTATGCTGACACTGTAGAATGCAGAGACAGAGATAGTGACATGCCCAGACTACTTTACTGCTTTCTCCATGTGAAGTTACCACCTTCACATCTTAGGTGTGGTGACATCTAAGTTGCACGAAACGGGGAAACGGGTACGAGTTTCTGAAACGGGAAGCGATACGAAACGCGACCTCCCCAAATTTTGGAAACAGGGAAACGCGAATATATATATAATATATATATTGAATATATATATATATATATATATATATATATATATATATTGAAAATATATATATATATATGTGTTATTGTGTGTGTGTGTGTGTGTAATCATAAAGCATAAATGATACGTTATAATTTATTACACTTAAACATTAAGATTTAATTTACATCACATTTACTCATAAATGATCACATAATGAAAATAAAAATATCGGAATATCCAAAAGCAACCTTTATTATATATCCAAATCTCAAAATCAGCCTTTACTTATATTAATATATGAAGCTGCAAGTACAATAAAGACTATAACGCTGCAAGAGAGATCCAAATCAGGATTTTCTGCATCCACATCCCATTCTTTAGAAGGACCACTGCTGTATTGGAAGTTTCCTCCTACATAGTCGAACGACCTTAGTGCTCTTGATTAAATACACATTTCATACCCTAGTAACCTACATGATCTTGATTATTGGGAGTTTCCCCTGCATAGAGAGCTTAGTTCTCTTGATTAAATACAAGTTCTACCCTAGTACATGATAAAATCCAATGGAAACATTGCAATCCCTCCAATCCTAAAATCCTGAGAAACAAATAAGTCTGCTGGATTTTGAGTGAGATCTAAAATTCTACTTTCTTCATATGAAATCCAATGAGGGCGAAACCACTCTCAAACATCCTGAGTCATTTCATGGTAATGTTAAAAATTTAAGTAAAAGGGTGAAAATGAAAAATAAAGGAGAATATCACTTTTACTTTAAGAATTTAACATTACCATGAACTGCATATCCCTCAAACTTCCCGATGAACTGCATATCAACACTAGGGCAAAAATTCACTTTTATAACTTTAGACACACATCTAGAAGCAACAAGAAGTCACTAACATACCCTAAAAGTAAATTAAAAAACAAATTTAAAAAAAATAAAAATAAAAATAAACACAAGTTAATGAGGAAACGTGGGTTGTACAGCCTTGAAACGCGTTTCCGACCGTACTGGCCATGTTTCCATTTCGGGAAACATGGCAGTACAGTCGGAAACACGTTTCACAACCGTACCAAACGCGTTTCCGCGTTTCGTACCTGTTTCTGTACGGAAACGGACCTCTATACCACGTTTCCTACAACATAGGGTGACATTGTTCACTGCTCCATGCATCGAGGTTGTGGCTGCACCTAAAACCCAAACTAGGTGCAGTCAAACCCTACTGCAACTCCCTCTTCATGGCTACGGCTTCCCTCTTCATGACTGCGGCTCCTCTTCTTCATGACTACGGCTCTCTGCGGCTTCACCTCTATGCGAGTTCTGTCCTTCTCCTTTGCAGATACCCCAACAAGGTATTTATAGTAGTCATCTCATATATGCAAGCCAACATCAACTTGTGAACTGACGTGTCTATTATTTCAAGCCGACATGACATAATTATATATATTTAAAACATTTATTTGAGCCGACATGACCATCTCCTTATCGCTTTGCTTGCAGACTTCAGAAGGCTTGTTTTGGGGCATTGATCTTGGCCTTGGAGGGTTGTTAGACAACTTTGAAGACTTGTACATATTTACATAAACTCATGAAGAGTTTTTATACACATGACATGACTCTTTGACATATAAATAAATCCTAAAGACATCAAGAAGAAGTCTTTCACCTAGTGACACTTCTTGCTCATGAAACCCATGTAGCAAGATTACAAAAATAATTTATTTCCTTTCATTACATCAAATACAAAGATCATGTCATTATGAAAACCGAACCTAGTTACACTTTCTTCAACACGCCCTCTTAACTAGGGAGGTATTCATAATGGTACTTGGTCATTCTCAATCTGAAGAATTTCTCATAAGAAGAATTGGATTTGCAATCCATCTGTTATAGCATCATTTCAACCAACATTGTTTCCATTTAGCAAGGCCTTGACTAACAGCTCTATCTCTCACTTAGATCAGAGAACACAATGTTGGCGAGACCAATGACTAATAGACACGCATCATCATTGTCTTTCCTAGGGTCATACCCACCCGGGTGTTTTCCGAGTATGCCCTACTAGGACTATTCTCATCTTGGGTTCCCAACCCTCAAGAATATTGGTCCTCTTGCCCACTCTTGTCTTGGATGCCCTACCACATCCTCAAAGAGTGTTGGATGCCATATGATTACAGAATCCTCCATTCTTTCTTCCAAACTGAAGACAAGAATGTCATGTTTGACTCACCCTCTTAATCAGGGACGAGTTCCAAGTTTCTCTTTACTTAGAAACTTGCTCGAGTTCCTTTGCTCATAGGAACTTCCTAGAGCTCCCTCTTACCCAGGGACTCTATCATCAGTGCTTCATAGGGTCTTCTAGTTGACTGACGATTCAAGACTTCGATGTCATCAATTCTTGCATATGTAGGGCTCAGCGATCCATAACTTTCCTTCGTCATATCATTCCTTTGTTCCCGGAAAGTATCCTCCTTCGCTTTACATCTGGGGCTTCCTTCATAAGCTCATATGTCTTCACTTTTCTTCAATAATGATGGATCTGGATCACAAGGTACATAGTTGTGACATCCTTCACAACTCTCCTTTCCTTGATCCTGCACACATACCCAGACTTTTCCAAAAGGCTAGACACCAAAAACAAATCATATATTACCTTTTGGTGATGACCTTCTTCCAGTGACATCTTCTTGTAGGCATCAATCATCCTGCATTCATGTTGACACATCTCCCGATGATATCTGTTGTCAATAGTCCTCATCTTTTCAAACTTCCAACAAAGTCTTCACATCATTCCGGGAGGTTTCTTGGTTAAATCTTCTTGATCCTCTGTATGTTGACTGCCTTCATCATGGTTGCATGTCTCACGATCTCTTTCATCCTCATGACTTTCATTCCCAGTATCTCTCAGAGTTCTTCAATGGTCACCAACTACCTCATACCATATTATGAGGACATATTATGTTGATTTCATCTAGTCTAACTTATGTCTTTTTGCATCCTTTCAGAGGAGTAGATCTATTCCCTTTTGATCATGCTTGATCTATTTTATCTACAACCACATGTCATGACATTACAATATCAAATGCAAATACAAATACAATCATACATATCTTATTTTCCTTCCGATATTTCGTGCAGCGTCGTTAATTGAAAAGATCTTCAATCCCTCAGTCTGCTCCATTGTTCATGTCATTGAACCACCAACTCATGAGTTCCAGGAGTTTGAATTTCTGACGAGGCATTTGCTGCCCTCTCGGACTAAGAGATCCTCCGTTGAGATCTATATAATAGATCCTTCAGGATCTAGTATATCCCCATCTGGCAAACGTTTCCTTTGACCAGAATGACTTCTTCCTTTTCTTCAATGTATAACGAGATTCCCCAGAGCTATGTTCTTCAAGATTCCATATAAGCTCTTGATGCCACAATGCATCTTACTATGTTCATATTTGCAGGGGCTCCTGATAGGATCCTTTTGAGAGGGATATCATTTAACCCATAGTGGAGACCCATTATTCCCTCTTTCCCTTGATCCTTTCCTCAGCTTCCCTGCACTTATTTGTATCCTATACAACTTGCCTTTCTCTATCTAACATAGAGACCACAAACTATTGATCGAGGTAACCTTCTTGTTTATGGACATCTGTTACCTTACTTATCAATATCAATACCAATGATGGTTATTTTACCAGATTTCTCCACTGATAGTTCACGAACATATTTATTCACTCTTTGGTGCCTTCTGCACTTTACTTCAGAGAATATATCCTTTAGTATTTTATGTAATCTTTTTGAGTCTCCTTTCTTACTATATAGAACCTTAAGAGTTCTTATGACTTAAAGGAGAACCTTGATGTGTTGACTTCACTTCTTCATAAGGATTCCGTCAATCCTACTGCAAGAGCTTTATCTAGCCCATAGACCTGCTTGCACTGATGAAGTCAATAAACCAAAACTTGATTATAGAATAAAAATACTTACTTGATACGTGAAGATGAGATCTTCACCTTGATTGAGGTAGATGCATTGATGCTTCCTCCGGATAGGATCCTTGCTAAAGCTTATCTTCAAACTTTCAAAGTGCTTGTTTTGAATATATGATCCTTGCATTATCGACTTGAGGTTGAGTGCCATGATGTAGAGATTCATCAATAGGTGTTATTATCGCTGTGAACACCTTCATTCTGCATCAAGAACTATCCATATACCTCATGTTGCAGATGATCTGCTTCTTTAAGTAGGAATTCGAGTTGTTCTTATTGGAAGGATGAATCTTTGTATGTCATGATGTGGATTGTGAGAAACACCAAAACTGTTGCTATACATCAAACTTCAACACTCTTGCTAAAGATGATTGAAGTTATGCACTGCTTTATTAGACCTTGATCTTCTTCGATACGGTGTAGGTAGATTGTCTCCTTGATCATCTTTGTGTTTACATAATGTTGTTGTAGACTTAACCTTTGATCTAGGGTTTGATCAAGGTATCGTTCTTGATCTTCTTTCAGTTTGCTATGCTTGAATCTTGATGTTGGCATGTCTCTTTTTTGCCCTCCTTTGACTGTTGAACCAATCCCTCTGGTACCATGTTGAAGAATCTAGGGCATGTAGATATTAGCTTGATTCTTCGTTACATGATAACAATTTTTGAAGTATTTAAACAATTTATCATAGTTAGAGATTCCATTCATTATTAGTGTATTTGATTACTTCATCAAACTACTACCAAAAACAAAAGAGACAAGAACACAAATGTTTTGGCTTTCTACCAGGGCCAAAACCTCTCCCTCTTGGAATGGAAAACCCATGCGTAAATTCTTCTTATAGAGATTCCATTGATGAATACCAAAACCATGACCCTTGACACATTTTGCCTCTCCAAGACCAAGATACCAAACCTCCTTTCAGTGAATGCTAAGATCATCCCCATTGCTACATCATTGAAGCTATTACATCATCAGTGAGATCTTCGGTGTTGCTTCTTTACCATATCAACGAGATCTATTGAGATCTCCATTGTGATCTCATCAATGCACTAAGAGCTTGATCTTCATCACTATACTTTTGCGAAGATTATCATCCTGTTAATTGTGAGCATGTCAAGAGTGTATTTCTAGACTGTGATTATAATAGGGGAACCTTATTCCGAGACAGTGAGAATTTACAAAGACAGTGAGGCCTCTGAGCTCCTTTTCCAAATATATATACAATGATTGCTGAGAGATAAGTCCATCGAGAATGTGGTAACATTCGTTTTAGTCTCCACATTTGAGACTAGGATCATGATATCCATCTCACTGAAATTTTATATCACAGTATTTCTCTTTAACCAAAAATGTTGATCCATTGTGTTTATCACCGAGACTGCTACAAGGATATCATTGGTATGCCGACATTGTAGAATGCAGAGGCAGAGATAGTGACATGCCCAGACTACTTTGTTGCTTTCTCCATGAGAGGTTACCACCTTCAGATCTTAGGTATGGTGACATTGTTCACTGCGCCATGCATCGAAGTTGTGACTGCACCTAAAACCCAAACTAGGTGTAGTCAAACCCTACTACAGCTCCCTCTTCATCACTGCGGCTCCTCTTCTTCATGACTGCGGCTCTCTACGGCTTCATACCTTGACTACAGCTTCACCTCTATGCGAGTTCTGTCCTTCTCCTTTGCGGATACCCCAACAAGGTATTTATAGTAGTCATCTCATATATGCAAGCTGACATCAACTTGTGAACCGACGTGTCTATTATTTCAAGCCGACATGACATAATTATATATGTTTAAAACATTTAGTTGAGCCAACATGATCATCTCCTTATTGCTTTGCTTGCAGGATCCAGAAGGCTTGTTTTGAGGCATTGATCTTGGTCTTGGAGAGATGTTAGACAACTTTGAAGACTTGTACATATTTACATAAACTCATGAAGGGTTTCTATACACATGACATGACTCTTTGACATATAAATAAATCCTAAAGACATCAAGAAGAAGTCTTTCACCTAGTGACACTTCTTGCTCATGAAACCCATGTAGCAAGATTACAAAAATAATTTATTTCCTTTCATTACATCAAATACAAAGATCATGGCATTATGAAGGCCGAACCTAGTTACACTTTCTTCAACATGGTGAGCCATGTGAGGTTGATAATAAAACAAAACCGAGGTGCAAGCTCTATGGAATGGAAATGTTTGGTGGAATCACCTGCTTGAAATACCACCTTGCCAAAATTCCAGGGCATGGTGTGGATATTTTCCCTATAACTACCCCAGACATTGTCCTTATTGCAAAGAACTCAATTCTTGATACTACTAGAAAGAGAGATTAGAGGGAGGAACTAAGGAATTTCATCAAAACCACAAGCTTTGCAAGGGCGAGGAAAACCTAATCCTTGGCCACACCTTCTTAGTGGAGTATTATTATCAGATTATTGTTATAGTACCTAGAATCTAAATGTTTCGTGATGATCATCTCATGACCTACATTTATCTTTGTTTTAAGGTGATTTTGGATTAAGTTTTAACTATTATCTTGTCAGAACTTATGACTGAGGAGTCAAGACAAAATGACAAATATCATATTTCAGACTTTAGTATCTATATCTTATACATTTGATATTGTAGCTTTATTTTCGTATTTGTGTGACAATGTGTTTGTTTGATGTTGAGGTTTGCTTTAAAAGAATAAAAATTTGAAAAAATGTCAGTACTCGAGGCAAATATCATATTATAGTGTCGACTATCAATGATTGATATATCACTTGACATTTTACACATTTTATAATGTAGTTTTATTTTAATATTGGTGGGACAATAAGTTTGTTTGATGCTGATGTTGCTTTAAAAGAACAAAAATTTGAAAAAAAATGATTATTTTTGTATGTTTTTTAAATTTCCCAATAATTTCCTATATTTTCCCCAATAATTTAAATTTTGGACCTTGGCGATAAATTGTCGATAACGATAAATGTAACATTGGTTGAGACTGTGAGTAGGTTCTTGCTCAACCCTAGAACATATAACACATTTGTCACCTCTAAAGGATTTCTTGACTCAAGTTGAAACTTAATAGTTCCAACCCCCTCTACAACTCACCTTATATTGTTCGCAAGCTCCACAACTCCCATGATCTCGTCATATGACGAGAAGCACCACTGTCCATCAACCATGCACCCTTAGCTAAGGTGCCAAAAAGGCAAGACACAAACAAGAACTCCATTTCGAACTTGGTGGAAAACTGACTTATCTGTGTGTCTATTGACCCTGCAACCTATGCCTTCTTGCCCTTCTTCTTGTTCAGACACTAACCTGCATAATGGCCAAACTTATGACAAGCAAAGCATTTCACCTCACTCATGTCTTTCTTCTTCCCAACCTCTGAGGTAGTCTCTCCTCTTGAATTCTTCTTTCCCTTCCCATTGTCCTTCCTTGCTTGACTAGCAAGGGCAAGGTTCTCATCATCACCCTTGTGCGGGCCTCCATACAAAGATTCCTCTCAAATCTCTTCTTAGATGAAGTCATCCCATAATCTCTCCTAGTTTGGAAGTTTCTCTCATGCCATAATACCTTTGACAAAGAGAGGTCGTGGTTTACTTAAAGCCATTTAGGGTTATCCTCACCAATTCTTGATCTGACATGACCTCTCCAACTACAACCAATTCATCATGAACTTGTGAGATCCTGGTGAAATAAGATAGTATTGTATCTAATTGGGACTAGGTGGGTGAAGAGTTGGGGTGAAACTATCCCACTCAAACTAGTCTAGACTAACCTAAAAGGAATCTAACTTCACTAAGAGGACCTACTCATTCGAGGAGCCCCTACCACTATACCAACAGCGTCATTAGTATCCCACACTAATGTCAAATATTCCCCCCTAGAGGGCTTATCCAACACATTAGTATGTCTTCCTGATAAAGACTAAGGGTGACATGAAGATCCTAGAACCTAGACCTCCCCTTAAAAGTGACCAATTGTCCCTCAAATGGATCAATAAAGAAGTATTATAATCACAAAATTTATACTTGTACAATCAATCTTTTTTAAAAGCACAAGTTTTAAGCAAGAACTAAGAAGAAAAGGCTTAGAAAAATTAACTTGAAACACCAATATACCAAGAAAATTTTATAAGTACCTCGGGAGGGATATACTCCCACTCTTTGACCATAATTTAAAAATGAAGAGGCACCTCTCTTCATAGAAGAAGGTTTTAAATTCTTTACAATAAAATATTATTTCTACCTAAAAGAAATACTAAAAAAAAGGTAAATGACAAAGCCACATGTACAATGAAAAGTCACTATGAGGTCTCCACAATCTTTAAGAAAAGAAAATTTAACTCCCCAACCTCCTTTGAAAAGTCCAATAAACACAACAATAGCTACCAAACAATCCAACTGTTGAGTGAGGGGTAGGGACCCCAACGATCATCTATATATCTATATCTATAAACGTGGGCCCCACGACCTTCGGCCCCACACAAACTCGAGGCTCAAATTCTTTCTTCATCCGCACTCGAAAACCCTTGACAACTGCCGCCAAGCTGCTAAAGCGCCTTCACACGGGACTCCTATTACATCTTGGGTATGGTTCTCGTTGCAGCATGCCATATTAACCTCATACTCGGAGGAACTCCTACTAGCTTGGCATCATAAAACTCTATAAACCTCCAAAGTCGTGTAGACAAGAACAAAAATTATTCCATCACTAGCCCACTTCTCATAAGAGAATTGTGGCAGTGGCCATAAACTGAAAGTATAAGTGAAGATGTTGGTGAGAATTGTTTAACGAGGACAAATCTAGATTGACGTAAGACAATGAATATATAGTAGTTGAGCTTGTATACCTTCTTGCCACCTCGGATGGTACCTCAAATATCTTTCCAAAGTCGTGATCTGCATTACACTATTAGGATCTACCTTTCCAATCTCTTCATTATAAATTGGTCTGCCATCTTTGTCAAAACTATGATAACCATGTGGCCAATTTCCTGGGTGAAGAAATTTTTTGTTGCTTCCTCTGCCCCTGTATCATTGCAACACATATTTTATCAACAACTTTATTGTAGCTATGTCGAGCAGTGTGGACATCTTGCAGAAAAACTCTCATCCATGCTGACTTGATCATGGTAACATTGTGGTGTCTCTTGGATTTGGCATGTAGATAACACATTAGTTTCCTAGATCATTTGCATCGAAGTCAGTCCCTGTAGAACTTCCAATGCCATAGATTTCCTGCAACTCATATCGGATACCATCAATCCACAATATCTATTTAATTACTTTGGCCTAATATTCTCCATTGTCCTTCTTTCCAAGTACAGGCCTGTGCGATTTAATGTAATATCCCCAATTTTGTAAGCATGGGAGTCACTAAGGAATTTTTCCCAATTTTAGTAATATTAATTAAGAAGGGGCAAATATTATTGGATAAAGGTGGTTAGTATTATTTTATTAGAGAATAGTGGCAAATTATTATTTCATTAAATGGTGGCAAAAGTAACTCAATGAAAAATGGCCCCCACCAATAAAATAATATTCAAAAAAAGGAGTCTACAGGCATGAGGAGAAATTATAAAAGGACGATGCACTCATTTTGTCGATTATCTTTTGACTAATACACTTCACATTACATCTTTCTAGCACAAGGAGAGAAGTGTTGTTTAGCAAGGGAGTTCCAGGTGGAACTCCACCCTCATTTCGAAGAACTTCGAGTGTCTCCCTAGTGAGGAAATTTGGGGAGTCCAATTCAGGATTTCCACAGAGCTTTATTGCAGGTGTTCACTCAATTTTGCGCACTTCCACGGCGTAGAGGCAGTTTGTGGGGCTCAAATTTCTTTAGCTAGAATGAATCGGGAGATCCAGTGATTTGCAAAGAGATTTCCTACCTTGAGACCAGAATTTTGGTAGTGTTTTGCACGAAAAAAGTCGTCGCCATTT
The DNA here is from genome assembly GCA_000404065.3 of Pinus taeda. Classification (NCBI taxonomy): domain Eukaryota; kingdom Viridiplantae; phylum Streptophyta; class Pinopsida; order Pinales; family Pinaceae; genus Pinus; species Pinus taeda. The sequence continues at coordinate 110,289 of APFE030396919.1, read as the reverse complement.
GGTGGGCCGAATTTCTCCATTTTGGCAGTGCCCAGAGCTCACTAGAGAAAGCTTGCGTAGGGGAAGAGGGAAACTAATTTCCGAAGGAGATTGGATCGAGAAGAAGGTAGATTCTAGAGGGGATTTTGTATGGGATTTTAGTGACATTATAGCAGAGGATTTGGGAGTTTCTAGAGCATTATTTCTTAGTAGTGCATGTAGCCAGCTAGAGAAGGCCACTCACATTATTTGGTGGGCTCCCTCGTCACTCGAAATCAACCCAAACCTTTCTTAGTTTTTGTGGGTATTGTAGAGGAGTCTATGGCTGCATTTTTAGCGTGATTCGAACAATATTCACGCCAAAAATCCACTTTCTTTCAAAAGTGCATTTTACTAGTCAGCTGACAATTTGCACCACTTTGTGGGTTTCTTGGAGTGTTGGTTTGGGGCCAATCCCTTTCTGGGTTTTGTTGGCCTTGTTGAAAAAGTGCACCAACTAATTTATCTGAAGTTTTGGAGCACTTTTGAGTGCATATTTTCCATTTCCTATCTGGCAGCGGCAACAGAAATTTATTGGGTCAGCACAGAAATTGGGAAGGAGCTTCTACAGCACTTGGGCTTCATTATTATCACCAGATTTTTGTCGTGTTGCTTGTAGCAAGCTCAAGTTCTACTATTACCATCTATTGTATCCATTATGCTTATATTAATAAAATGGCTCAGAGCTTGGTTCATATTTCTAGTTTTTAATTCATGTGCTTGCAGGTTTTTGAAATTGCAATTTGTAGTTAGTTCATATTCACTGTTATTTCCTGTATTTTCCTATTAGGAATATTACAGTGGTATCATAGCCTTGATCTTGGCCCAGTTGTGGGTAGCCAGCAAGATCATGGAAGATTTGGATATGTATGCATAGACTAGTGAAACTGTAGATAAACCCATGGCTCAAGGGAGATTTAGTAAGCAGGAATTTTGGTGTGGAATCTGTTGGAACGATGAGAGGTTGGCCTAGTTTAGGAGGGTGACAGACCCGACCCATCCTCATCCTTACAACAGAGACACTGGAGGTGCACAACTCATGGGGGTGCAGCCATCTACACCATGTGTGGAAGGTCGACCAACGCAGGGCACCAAATCTCCTCAAAAGGAGCAGGCAGGACAAGGACAGTTAGAGGGTGAGACCAAGAGGCACCTCTGTTGGTGGAGACCTGGCTTTAGATATAAGGAGCTCGAGGAGGAGGTTGAGTATGGGGCAGAGGACACGCAAGAGTGTGGGGAGCACATTGATATACCCAGTATAACACAGGAGTCACCATTGTTGAAGACCTCTTTGAAAGCACCAGTTGACATCTTGGTGGAGAGAGTAGAGCATACCCCCATAGAGCCATTTGTTTATGAAGTTGGCCCAATTGGGGTTCCAGGAGACACAGAGATACCCGGAGCCATGATTAAGTTCCCAGACGCCCGCCACCTACAGCAACATGGAGAACACATAGAGGGACGTGAGCTAGTCATGGAGTGCCAATTCGTGACTCACGTTAAGCCCATGGGGGAGGAGGACGAGCAGTCATCTTTTGGGCCAGCCACCAATTTAGAGCACACAGGTGCACAAACCGTCAGTTGAGTTGTGGTACTTTGAGACAGTAGCTCTCTTTGGGCTTATATAGATGGGGCTTGCAACATTGTTTGGATACCCTTGCACAACAGAGAGAGAGATGTAGAGTCACCTCGATAGATTTTATGTGTTGACCAGGATGGTGAGATGAAGCAACATGAGCCGCGCAGGGAGCAACACTCGCAGGATGGAGGGCTTGTTCTATGTGTGTGAGTTCATGCATTCGATGCCTCTCTTGGGGTTGGATGGCGAGATATTTTGAGTTGGTACCTGGTGGAGTAGGCTGAACTCATGGAGGTGGTCGTAGTCCAGAGTGAAGCTCAGTGGGAGCTCTCAGACACTAAGGGTATTGGAGGCCCAGGTTTGCATTCGGATCCAGGTGGGGCTTCCTATTCAAATCAAACATGTGGGATGGCTATGGCGTTGATGAGGTAGTCGACCCAGAGATTGAGCACATGCACTCTTTAGGGGAGTTCCAGTTGGCACTAGTGGCTAGGCAGTTTATGAGCCAACTCCTTGGGTCGCTTTGGCATGATGGTTTTGCATGGGGTCGCAGGATGAATAGCATTCTCTAGCAGGAGCTGGTTGGAGGAGGTACCATGGGTAGGCAATCGAACTGAGCATTGTATGGAGGCGGTGTTCTCCCATCGAGGTATCGGGATCAGGGGTGGCAGTGTTCTCCCATCGAGGTATTAGGCTCAGGGGTCATTGAGGATCGATATAGTAGAGATATCCCCTTTAGCAGGTGTGGAGTTAGGTCGCTCAGGTATACCAAGATAGATGAGGAGATATGTCTCATGGTGGGTTCACTAGTAGAGTGGCAGATACTTTGGCACATGTGGGATACCATATGTTACAAGGTGATACGATAGTAGGCAGTGGTACATAGGACAGCACAGAGTTATGGCGTAAGGTCCAGCGTTATATAAAGCAATGTGGCCTAATGCGTATAGACCAATTTTAGACCATAGCATCCAATGGTGTGCAAGGATATGCAGCGAGGAGCAGTGCCTACAGAGGAGCATGGAGATGCATGGTGGTGTGCCACAGCATGTCTGTTCACATTGTGGAGTAGGAGGAGTGATTCGGATCGCATTGAGTACCTGCAGGGAGTGTCAAGTACAGTGATACAGTCAAGACATAAGATGGTATAGGATGGTAGAACAGTAGCGGTGTACAGGGGTTGGCTGCAATGTACAGTGGCATGGCGAGGAGTACAGGGATGCTTGGTGGTATGCAAGGGCATATGGTGTTGCACCGTAGGGTCTTGGAGTGTTGCCTCCAAGGAGACTTATGGACGGAGACATCGGACATACCTTTGGGTGTAGTTCACCCAAGATCGATGGGGACGTAGATGAGCGACACTCGATGGTATCAATGGGGACCCACAGGCTTGTCCCTCTTCTACATCACTTACAAGCACAGACGATTTGGTTGTTGTCCTTTAACACTTTGGGCACGAGCAGCAGGGGATGGGGAGCTCACTTGAGATATTTGGATGACACTCAACGCACTAGGGGAGAGACTTCTTAGCGACGACATTGGGCCATGTTGAAGTTTCTAATTTTACTTAGTTTAGAAACCCTTCATGCACTTTTTCTGACTTATTCCTACCCAATGTTGCAAGAAACGTCCCCCCCCCCGGATCTAACCCCTGAAGCGTGGTCCATACGGATGCGTCTAGGAAGCGCCTCCCGAAACGCGCTTCTGAAATTCCGAAATGCGTTTCGGACTGACAATGACGCTTCCTGGAAATTCCGGAAGCATCCCTCCGAAATGCGTTTCGGAATCTCTGAAGCGCGTTTCGTGCAACGCTTTGGCCGTACGAAGTGCGACGCTTCGGAGGCCAAACCGTACAGTTCCCGTACGATTTCATACGCACTTCGAAAAAGTGCGCCACACGGCCTAAAAAATCGGTTTTTTTATTTTTTATTTTTTGGTAAGTTTGCTTGTTGGGCGTGGGTCCACCTTGGGTTAGGGTGAGGAATGAAGGCAAAAAAAAAATATAAAAAAATATAAATATAGCAAATGCTCCCTCATGGTAATGTTAAATTCTTAAAGTAAAAAGATGAAAATGAAAAATAAAGGAGAATATCACTTTACTTAAATTTTTAACATTACCATGAAATGACTTAGGATGTTTAAGAGTGGTTCCAGCCTCATTGGACTTCATATGGAGAAAATAGAATTTCATATCCTATTCAAAATTCAACAGACTTAACAGTTTTCAAGAATTTAGGATCAATGGGATTGTGGCATTTCATTAGATTATATCAAGTATGAAGGTATGTGATTAGCATTTAATCAAGAGCACCAAGCCCTATATGTACCCTAGTGTTGGTGGTGTTAATTGTTGAACTCCTTTGTCACGTGGCATGCCCTTAGCAAAAAATTACCTTTCAATCAAGTCAAAATTATCGATCAAGCATGTTAAGTTTTTTCTATCATATTTTAATTCTTGAATTAGGTAGTTTGATCAAAATTGGGCAATGTTGACTAATATCCCTAGACAATCGAGGTAGAGGCAAAGGATAGACAAGAGGAGAAGAATCTAGATTCTAGATGGTTGATGCATCTAAATGGTTGATGCTCGAATAATTAATCATTAATGTACAATGGATGCTATATCTATCTTGATTTATGCAAAAATATGCATGTTTTCATGTCCTCTACAACTAATTTGGTATTTAAGATGTTTTTTTGAGTATAAATGCAAAAGAATATTAAAAGAAAAAATATATATATATAGCAGACGCTTCGCTTCCTAGATTTTTGGAAAATGACGCTTCTGCGTCCCCGCTTCCAAAAAACGTCCCCATTTGGTCCTCGCTTCGTGCAACATTGTTCCTACCTACTTGTTATTTTTCTTTAACAAGTTAATTACAAAGTAAATACTGAAAATAAACACTAGTGCATGCTCAACATAGATCAGCAACTAAAAGAAACAAGAACAAACACACCACATGACACCATTATTTTTGGACCAATGTCCCCGGAAAAACCCAATACGGGAAAATCAGTGCAGCTATCTGAGGGTTTTCTTATTAAGCAATATCAAAGTATAATCTGGGTGCTGAAACTGGCCTACCCAACAGAGAATTTCCTTAGCAGCTATACCTCACAGTTTGAGAGAAATCTCGTAGCTGAAACCCCATAAAATCCTTCCGGCAGCTCCTCAGCACAACACGGCTCTGCAACCCCAGCGTCTGCCCAATCTGGACTGTGTCAACCCCTCTTTGTCTCACGTTGGCCCTGTGTAAGCCTTTCTTGGCCTGCGTCAGCCCCAAGAGGCGTTGTGTCAACTTCCTAGGCCTCTACATCAGACACGCTGGCCTATCTAGGGCTTTGCACAGCACTTGGTTACCTCTGTGTGGCCCTGCGTGAGCCCTTGTAGGCTCTGTGTCACTCTCCTTGGTTGTTGCGCTGCTCTCCCGGCACAATCTCTGCCTTCTCTGTTTCTCTGTACTCAATACCCCTCAGCTACTCTCCCGATCACTGATTCTATCTCTCTTAGCAAACCCCGCTCTAGAGAATAGAATGATTAATCACCCTTTGGTGCATTCTCCAAGTGACCCTCAAGCCTCCTCTTATACTTTTCCTATTGACATCTCAACAGCTGAGATTAAGTCCCTAATCAATGGCTAAGATAAGATCTAGCTTGATCCATGTCTTTTGGACCACTCTAACACAAATTCATATTAATACACATTAATGTTTTATTTTCCCTAAGTTTAGACTTAGGGACTCCATTAAAATATTAATTATTTTAATATCTCCTGATCTGTTTAGAATCTGCCCAAACCCTTTCTAGGTATTGGAGATCTCATGTGCCCCAACCTCTCCACCAAATTTCGTGGTTAGAGCACATCCGATGCTACCCCAAATCAACAGGCCAGTGCGCGAGTTGATAGCCACAAGCTAGGAGATGAGGTGATCATCCGCAGGGGTGGCATAACGTTCATGACTGAGCCTACGCCCAAGGAGTTGGTCATGAGGGAGATGTGTGTCACTCTTTCTGCAGGGCATGTTAGGACCATGCATAAGCACATGATACCGTGTATGGCTGAGGCAATTTTCCAGTATGTGTCCCGGTTCCAGACATTTTATTGGCACATTATCGAGAGGAAGGATGGCAAACTTAGTGGTAATGGTTGGCAGTAGCAAGATGGATCTACATACACCGAGTTGATTGCGAGTATCGAATACCCATCTATTGGCTGCATTCAGGGCGTAGCTATTTAGCACATGTGGTTTCCAATGGTCATCAGCACTACGTAGTGGCAGGTACAAAGTAGTTTAGCATGCATCAGATTAGTTCATGATATATGGATCCTATATATTGATTGCATGGAAGGACTAGAGACGAGGCATGGATGGATTCCAGCAGTTGTTAGAGCTATGTCGCAGCATGTATGGCTATGGGATCCAAGGATTCATTTGGTTGATAGATCACTCTGTCTCATGATGAGTTGAATCATCGCAGAGAGTGATCTAGTTCACTCTTGGGTTGACACATGGGGGTTCGCAGAGGCCTTCATCGTATGATGAGGCAGGTTTTCCCTATTACTGCACAAGTTCAGGGTTAGCTTTGGATGGGTAGGCTTTGGCATCATGGAGATTGAAGCAACAAAATTGTAGCTTGTTGACTTTAAATGTAAAATACATAAACGTATTTTGAATAATATTTTTTATTAATAATATGAAATGTACAAGGATGATGAATGTTACAATGAGGGCTCGTTTATATATCTAGGCAGATGTCCCTTCATGACTAGGCATGTCTTTTCATTAAACTAATGACTATTCAAATAATCACTACTTTGATTATTTATTATTTACATTTATTTTTATTGATTTTATTCTATATGGATTATATTCATAACATTGTCCCTCCCTTCAAAAAGCTTTGTCCTCAAAGTTTAATCGTTGACAATTCCTTCCCTTTCTCACGTCATTTTGGCATGTGTAATTCGTCAATAGTACAGTGTATCCATTTTTTGTATTTATTATTTTTTTTAATATTATATTATTTTATTATATATAAATTAATTTTTTTTTAAAGAACATTAAAAGAAATATTATATCGTAACTTTTTTGAAAAAGTTACTTTATAATGTTTTTTATAAAGTGACTTAAATGTAATTTGTTAAAGTTATATATATATATATACAACTGAACTGCTCTGCTCACAAAACTCCCCTTGAAAGTGATTTTTTTATAGATACCCCTACTAAAAGGAGGGTTAACAAGCATATCTTCCTCTTTTGGTTATCAATCTCGTATAGTTTTCTCAGAACCTCACACATTTCTAAAGTGAGAAGTTCTCAAGAGGAAAAATCGATTAAGGAGATCTTTGCAGCAGAGAGGCAGTGAGAATCCGAAAGAAGGAATTTCTGGAGCGTACGAGGTAGAGGGAGGACAGAAAGACGTCCAGAGAAAGAATGACAATGTCCCATGAAGTCAAGTTTCAGTTGCCGGGCGCCGAGGTATGAGTCTGGGAGGCAAAAGATCGATTTTCTCAGCCATCAGAGGATCCAAAAGAGGGGTAGTGTAATACCCAGCAAGGGTGATGCAGAAATTGTCGGGAGTGACACAGTTTTGCATAGAGGCCACGCAGAGGGTGACGCAGGGCCTCCAATTCAGCAGGATCAGTCACTGATTCTCGCAATGATAGGGTGAGATCATTTCACCATTCTTTTGTCTAGTATTCTCTTTGTATTGGATTGCTAGTTGAACATCCTAGAATTGTACTCAAAAACTCCTGTATAATAAGAGTTGTTGCACCAGTTTTCCCACATTGGGTTTTTCCAGGGACATTTGTCCAAAAATAACGGCGTCCTATGTGTTTGTATATCCTTGCTCAGTTTCTATGTTTCGAAATCATATTTAATTTGGTGTAGGCTGCTTTAGTAATTTACTTCAATGTTTCAAGAAGAAATCTTAAATAAGTTTGTAATGTAATTTACAATCTAGGTGAAGTAGATTCAGTTGGTTGCAGTAGGATTCCTGAGATTGTTAGATCTAGGAATTTTCACATAGATGAGGGATCACATGATCTTTTACTGCATCTAGAATGATCCTCTTAGCTTTCACGTCATTTTGGTTATGGGCATAGTTTTAAAAATTGGAACTGGGTTTCAATCAAGGCACCTATCAAACCAGAGTTTGAACCAAAACCAAATCAAACTAGATCAAACCGAATTCAATGAACCGTAATTGAAAAAATACATAAAATAATTGATCTTAAATGAAAATTTTATTTTAAGATTTCAAACCATGAATCCAAACCATTAAAGACGAAGAATGCAAAGTTTGCTACTCTATATACCATGTAAGGGTGCATACATCAAAATGGCACTGAGGGTAATACATATCATCAACAAAATACATAATCAAATGAGGCTCGAAATGGCCACTAGAGTCCAAAAACAATGCCACAAGATACAGAGCCACTTACCTTCTACAAGTACAAAACATTGAACAACATGATCACTCATCAAATACTAGACATGGGATCATCAGCAAGAGCTACATAAACATCATCTGGCTCAAATTTTAAGGACGATTCAGATTCCAAACTAGCTCCATGATAGCAAGCAACCTCCAAGCTTGCTAATGTTAGAGACAACCGCTACAAAAATGTGTTGTTGTATAACTCTCCAAGCTCGCATGTGCTCACAAAAACTCAAAAACAAGAGGTGTGAGGCAAATAGGAGGGGAGGGATTCTTTCATAATTTAAGGAGGGCATATTTGGAGGGAAACAACCCATGGTTTCCATAAAAACCACTTCAAAACCTCATTTCGAGCACTAACTCACCAAGTTCAATTTGCAATTGTTGGGGCAGTAAAAAGTGTGAAATTCAAGGAAGAAGGTGAAAAGGGCTAGCGAAGGAGGAGGTCTATCTCAAACATAAAAAGTCGAAATTATCTCTCTCTCTCTCTCTCGCTCTCTTGCATGCGAAGCTGCTAAGTTGTTGGAAGGGTCAAAACTTCTATTCTATTGCTAGGCCCAAATTCTGTTGCTGGGGTTCGAAGTTCTAAAACTAGTAAGTCAAATTTTTGGATTGTTGTTGGGTTGAAGCTACTAGACAAGAAGAGCCTATTGAAGGTTGTTGAATCATTTTGGAAGGCTGAATTGGCGGAAGAGGAAGGTTTGTTCATCTAGGGTCTTGGTCCATCTCATTTTGAATTACTGAAGGAAGAGTTCTTGACTGGGTTTTCCCCTATATAAGGGTTTTAGCCTTGGCTAAGTGCATACATTTGGTGTCCTTGATCTTTGTGTTTTGGTTTTGGTAATTGCTTGATAAACTAAGACAAAAGAAGAACATAAGAAAGATAAAAGGAATTCAAATATATCACAAGTAATTATCAATTAGAGAAAATCTTTCTGCCTTTCCAATTTTCTACCATCGTATCAGAGCTAAGGTGAAGAAGAAAGAAAAAGGTTGGTTGAAGATCTATTGAGGAAAAGGAAATCAAAGGAAGGTTATTAAGGAGAAAGGATCATACAAGGAGATAATCCTACTATCTATAGGAACTATGTCAAACTCAATGAAGGGAGAAAACAAACTAGGAGCCTCCAACTGCACGGCCTGGGAAAAGAGGATAGATATTATCCTCGAAAAGAACAAAGTTTTGGATCTTGTTCAAGGAAAAATCAAGAAGCCTACATATGAATCAAGTGAAGTAGAAAAAGCAAAGTTTTGAGAAATCGAAATCTTGGCTATGAACCTAATGGTGGATGGAGTTAAGGAAAACCTAAATCCATACATATCCAACATAAATTTCGCTCAAGAAATGTATGAGGTTCTGTCCACATTGTTCACCATCAAAATCATTGGTCAAATAGCAAGCCTCAAGAATGAATTAAGGACTATTAAGATGACAAATTTATGATATTGTATCATCATACTTTATAAGGATATCTAAAATCAGAGATGAACTCCAAGCTATAGATCAAGTTGTCCCAGAAAAGGAGCACGTAATTACTGCTCTTCTAGGACTACCAAAATCTTGGAGTGCCCTTGGATTAGGACTTAACAGTTAGAAGGATACTCCAGCATTTGAACAAATGTGGAACGCATGCAGTCAAGAAGAAGCTCGGGTATTGTTAGTAAACAACAAGAAGGAGGATGAAGAAGGAAATACCTCCAATGCTTATTCCACTCATCACAAGAAGGGAACTTTTAAGAGGTTCAAAGGACCAAAGAAAAAAGTGGACCTATCCAAGATTGAATGCTACAAATGTCACAAAATGGGTCACTACAAAAGCCATTGTCCAAAGAATCCAAGTAATAAGAAGAGAGATAGGGAATATGTGAATGTTGTTGATGAAGCTCCACCTAAGAAGAACAAGACCAAAGAATCAGAAGTCAAGAACTTATACTACTAAGTCCTCTTAGTCTTTTATTTTTTTTGTTTTGGATTGTTTTCCTTTATGTTTTTTATCTTTAGAGCTTGCAAGTCTAACATGTCTTGTTAGAACATTTTTAAATTATCTCTATAAGGTTGTAGGTATCCCTCAACAGGATTGGGTTAAGAGGGAGCCTCCACCATTTTATCAAAAGATAAGTATTATATTCCTTGTTTCATCTTCTCATGTTTGGTTCCCTCCTCACATCAAGACTTGTTTGTATTGTATGCTAATAACCTTTCTCCTTATATTTTCCTTGGTTAGGAAAGCTTGTTGAATGCTCAAGAGTTATGGAGGAAACTTCAAAGGATAGACTTGAAGCATGGAAGAAGTTATGCCCTTTAAGAATTGATCCCCTAGAAGGTTTGTTAAGCAACAACTCAATGTATGTCTTAGACTATTGTAATGACCTATCTATAAGATAGAGAACACAAGAATATTAGCATGCATACGATGCATGCATATGATAGCTACGTATGCATGTATCGCATGCATCACACTAGTATGTATATACTAAATTAACTGTAAATATTAAATATCATGACACTCCAAATAGAAGTTATATTCACCCATCGACAACCATATTGCTTAATGCGTCATGATTAATGGGCAAATACCAATGATATAAATTTAAAATGTATAACGTAAAATTATTATAAAAATCGATGTTTAAAAATTAAGTTAATCTTAAAAGATGGTTATATAATAATATATCTTAGAATATTAATAAATTAATAAAATAATAAAAATAAATTAAAGGTAAAGTATTTAATATGAACCTAAACCTTTATATTAAAAACAAACAAAAGAATATTAAACCAAAACCAATATACCTTTAAAAGAAATATATATATCACGTGACATGGAAAGGGTATCACCACAAGGAGAAGCGGTGGGTTGCAAGTGGAGGGAGAGGCCAGAAACAGTATATAGGGAGCAGGGAACAATTTTGAAAGGAGAAAAAAAGAGAAATAGGAGAATAATTTGTACACAGAGTTTATCGTCAGGAACCACTGAGCCTTGCTTGTTATGAGGTTTCTGGGCACGGGGGAACAGTCTGCTTCAACTGAGAAGCTTACTGGACTGAATAGCGAGGTTCTGCTCAGTTTGGCTGGGTGGTTTCAGTCTTTTGGTAAGAGAAGCAGGAGCATCTTGAGGCATCATCAGCTGCAGGAATACAGGTAACTACTCTCATCAATTCTGTCAGTGAGATTTGTAAAATTTTATGTAATTCTATCACAGGTTCATGATGATTTTAAGAAATCCTTTACTGTCTTTACAATGGCTGTAAAATTGTGTACAGTCCTTACAACTATAAACTTTAAAGTTCTCTTCATATAAAAGGTACAATCATTCTCTTTTAAAATTCACTTTACATTACTGACATCATTATGTCTAGGGTTTTGAATCATAAAGATTCGTGTTTGGGTGATTAATCATTAGATTGAATCTAAGTTGTATGAAATGTTGGAGAAGGGTCCGTTTCCGGCCGGAAATGAAACGGAAACTTGGAAACTCGTACCGTACGGCCTGGAAACGTGTTTCCAGCCGTACTGGCCCATTTCTCGAGGAAGAAACGTGGCCAATATGGCCGGAAACGCGTTTCCAGGCCGTACGACGGAGTTTCCTCTTCTAATTTGACTTTTTCTTGTATTTTTTTTATTTTTTTCGCTTCTAATTTTTTATTGGGCAACTAAAATATCTTTTGGATGCCTCTCAAGTTACAAAAAAGAGGAATTTTTTCAATGGGGCAGCCTAATGTTCAAGCCTATGGCCCTAGTGTTGATATGTAGTTCATGGTAATGTTAAATTCTTAAAGTAAAAGTGACATTCTCCTTTATTTTTCATTTTCATCCTTTTACTTAAATTTTTAACATTATCATAAAATGACTCAAGATGTTTGAGAGTGGTTTCGCCGTCATTGGATTTCATATGGAGAAAGTAGAATTTTAGATCTCACTCAAAATCCAGCAAACTTATCTATTTTTCAATATTTCAGGATTGGAGGAATTGCAATGTTTCCATTAGATTTTATCATGTACTAGGGTATGGAACTCGTATTTAATCAAGAGAACCAAGCCCTCTATGCAGGGGAGACTCCCAGTAATCAAGAGCACGTAGGATACTAGGGTATGGAACTTGTATTTAATCAAGAGCACTAAGGTTGTTCGACTATGTAGGAGGAGACTCCCAATCAAGCACGAGAACAAGAAATTCGAAATTTCTAGTGGCTAATTTTGGATATTGCTATTTTCATTATGTCATCATTCATGAGTAAATGTGATGTAAATTTAGAGACTTATAGTTTATGCATTGACAATTGACAATTTAATCATAATGTAATAAATTAGAATGTATCATATATGTTTTATGATTGCAATATTTCTTAAATCTCCTAATATATATATATATATATATATAGCGCTTCCCGGTTTCCAAAATTTGGGGGGGTCACATTTCGTACCCGTGCCCGTTTCGGAAACTCGTACCCGTTTCCCCATTTCGTGCAACTTAGGATTGAATCTACCTTCATTATATCTAGATCATTCTTATGGAACTCTAAAAGTTCACTATAAAACCCTAACCTAAGGGTGTGTCAATGTCGATTATGAACCCTAGTCTATATAGGGTTGTTGATGAAATCTAGAAAACCTATTCATTCTATGATTAGGGTTTTGGTATTATTATGATAGAAACCCTAACCCTATAGGATTTGCTATTAGTGTCTAAATTAAAACCCTAGATCTTTAGGGTTTGGTAAATTAGGGTTTACAAGCTAAACCTTTGAATAGTCATAGTAAGAACCTAGGAATGAAACCCTAGGTACATATTCATTTGTCTGTTTGAAACCCTAGCCTGGTCAGAATTGTTGTATATCTAACTTTAATGTATTGATGTTTGTGTCTTGGGTTTATCTAGTAGATATTGTTGTGATATGCTAGTGCATGATTATGAAATTCTAGTTATGTATATGTGGGTATGCTTATTGATACTCATGTTTTAGTTTGTGAATTCTAGGGTTTCTAACAAAACCCTAGTAGAAATTGATATTCTAGAACTTGATGATATTATTGATATGTTTTAGTTTTGATGATGAAAATCTAGGGTTTGGAACAAACCCTAGTAAAGTTTTTCATAGAATATATTATTGAAACCTTAGATATATAGTACTGTGATTGGATTATTATTTGATTTGTTATCTAAGGTCTTGTGTCTTGAAATGGAATCTAGGGTTTGTGCCAAAACCCCAGTAAGAAGTTGAAGTCTAGTATGCAAATAGATGTGCCTCTTATCAATTATGAACCTAACTAGGTTTAGGTATTTAATGTCTAAAGTTTGGAAGCTTTGATGCTTACATTATAAGAATTTGACATAAATAACCTCACGCTTCTATATGTATTTGGTTGTACTTGCTATTAAAGTTTTGCAAGGACACAACCTTCAAGATGTTGGAGATATTCGTAATTGAAAAATAATGATGAGCATGATGAAGGAAGCTATAAGGAAGATGATGATCAAGATGACATTGATGAAGTCATGAAAGCTTGAAGCTTCTCTAAAGTTATAGAAGAAGAAAACATTGATCTCCTTAAGTTAGAAGTGAGCATGGTTAGAAGAAAAGAGTACGTCTCCCCAATTGAGAGGAAGGGCATATTATAAGTCATGATGGATACCTTGTAGAAGAAATCGGAGAATGAATAGATCCACAATGTATTAAGCATGTCTTGGTGTTGTTGAAGAAATGAAAGAAGAAAAACTTTTGAATAGTTGAATATGAATAACTAAGTGGCATCAAGATGATTGAAAACCCCGAAGGTTTGTATTTACTTGTATATGTATATTTGAAAGTTTATTGTTGATTGGGGTTTGTGTTTGAACAGGTAAATCTCTCCATAAAGAACAATGAACACTTGGGAAGCATGCTTGGACAAATGGATATATCTAGTTTATTAGGGAGAGATGAAGCAACTAATGGCGGATGCTTGGGAGGACATTTGGTTGGCCTATGCGTTGATGTCTAGATCTTGAAGAGGGAAGGTGGCATTGGTCATGGAGCTCTGACCTTAGATATGCACCTAGATCCTTGGGTTGATGGTTAGCAAGTAAGCCTGATGGTACCTAGAATGGTTGAAAGCTTGAATCCATTTTAGTCCCAGCCAGATAGAATACCCTAGTCAAATTTCTAGTTTGCAACATTGAGTGTGCTAAAACTCTTCGTAACTCATTTTGGAGATCTTCCATGTACCTCTATATATTTATGAATACCTCCCTAGTTAATGTAACTAGTGTCGATCTTCATAATTGTACTTGAGTCATGTAAAGAAAGAAAAATAAATTGTATTATTAAAGAAATTGATGTATTAAAGCATGGGTTTCATGCTTGGGTCAATTTTTTTTTGGTCAAAGTCTCCATTGAATACTTCCAAGGTTTATGTCAAGTGTCCTTGTCCATGTCATAATGTAAAGAACCCTTCTTGGGATTATTTGTCAACAAAGAAATTTATTTTCATGTAAATTAGGTTCTCTAGGAATCCTCCACCAATTCAGCCTCAAACTAGACAAGTCGGCCTAAACTGAGGGGCAGAAACTACTAGATAAAGGCAGCAACTTGACCTCATTTGGAGCACTCACTGGCCAAGTTCGATCTGCAATTTCTAGGGCAGTAAAAAGTGTGAATTTCAAGGAAGAAGGTGAAAAGGGCTAGCAAAGGAGAAGGAGGTCTATCTCAAGCATAAAAAGTCGAAATTCTCTCTCTCACACGTGAAGCTGCTGGAAGGGTCGAAACTTCTGTTAAGAATGTTGGGCCAAAATTCTGATGCTGGGGTTCGAAGTTTTGAAACTGGGAAGTCGAATTTCTGGATTATTGTTGGGTTGAAGTTGTTCGACAAGAAGAGATTACTGAAAGTTGTTGAATCATTTTGGAAGGCTGACTTGGTGGAGGAGGAAGGTTTGTTGGTCTAGGGTCTTGGTCCATCTCATTTTGAATTATTGAAGGAAGAGTTCTTGACTAGGTTTTCCCCTATATAAGGGTTTTAGCCTTGGCTGAGTGCCTACATTTGGTGTCCTTGATCTTTGTGTTTTGGCTTTAGTAATTGCTTGATGAACTAAGACAAAATAAGAACATAAGAAAGATAATAAGAATTCAAAGATATCACAAGTGATTATCAATTAGAGAAAATATTTTAGCCTTTCCAATTTTCTAACACCCACCACACTGTATGCATTAGTTTTCAAACCAAACCAGTTTGGCTCAAACCCAATCAATTTAGACCAGTGAATATCAGTTAAGTACCAACCTATCCCTAAATTGGGTTTGTTCGTTGGTTAGATACCCTTGACTTGCTAACCAATAGGTTTGAATGGTTACATGTTCAAACCAATTGATTTTTAAAACTATGGTTATAGGCGGACACTTGTGTAGCATCAGTAGGAGGGACGATTGTCTAATCTGCAAACTCCCAAATGTCGTTCTCCATAAGCACTAATGTTATTCTCTCCTTCTAGGGACTATAGTTGGATGCACCCTCCAATTGGTCCTCAAATGTCAATCCAGTTGTAGCCATCCTTCCAACCTCCAAATTGGTCTTCAAATCTTAGTCAAGTTGTAGCCATCCTTCCAACCTCCAAATCAAATACTCAACCCAGAAAAATATTAATGTTGGAAATTAATTTGTCGTAAACATGTGACAAACTGATCTTCCACTCCTTTGTAGTTTGTTGCACTAATACCATGTTACTTTCCCCAATATTCCCAACAATATTTTATACCCATAAATTATTTAACCGAGTAAATTAATTTTTTGAATTGTTGAAAAAAATATACAATGGTATCTTAGCAATAAAAATGCAGCAAAAGCACAAGTAGAAAAATGGATTACACGTCAGAAATTTCAAACCCTCTGGTTTAATCTTCACTTGTATTACTCAAAATACATAAGGACTCCCTTAAAGGGAAAATGGCCCATAGAGAATTACAAAATTTATACTACAATTAGAACCTTGAAATCTCAACCCCTTAGAAAAGCTCAACTTGTAAACAATTCAACACACTAAAACCCCAATCTCCAAATCGGCCTTCCTCTCTCCTCGTACAACCAACAAGTTGATCCACACAATCAAACTTTAGCTAACTATGACTTATATGGAACCCTTACAAAAACCCTCAAGATGAATTTCAACCTCTGCAAATTGATGTTCAATAACTCGACCCTCCAAAAGCTTTCCTCCATAATTTCCTACTACAACTTTTCTTTCTCCTTAGCCTCAAGTCTCTCACTCTCCACTTGAGAAAATCGCTCTTTCAATGATTCATGTGTCTTCCTCCTATCCTTTAGTTTTCTTTTATAATTTCTCATTGAGCTAGATTGCTAACCCTAATATTCTGATTCATGGATTAAATACTAAGCCTTACTTGAGATTAATGATAGAGATTAGATCTAATTCACTTTTCTTTAGAAAACCCTAAGCCAATAGCCAACACTAATTAATTAATTAATCAATGTGTTTTTCCTAAGTTATACTTAGGAAAGAAGCATAAACGTCACTTAATATATTAAGTAAGTACCTAGAGAGACTTTGGCCAATTGCATGCTTGACACCTAGCCTATGCAAAAGCACATGTCCAAATTATAATCATTAACACAACCTACAATAATCACTTGTACGCTCACACATGTAAAGCACTACACTGCAAGGGCACACATCCCAAGCTCTTAGGTGATATCTTCCATCAACAAGGCTCCAAATGCAAAGGTGCTCCATGAGTTGTGTCTAATGCTCCTCTACAAGCGTTGAAAGGCACCATCAATCCTCCTAAGCCATGTATTCCACTAGGTCCACTTCACATGCACGAACATTGTTACAACCTAGACATACCAACCCAACTCGAAGCCTCCGTACAAGAATCCAAGCTACCCCATGATGTTTAGGATAAGTTCCCTCCTTCAAGATGCAAAAACAATCCTCCTCCTATGTAGGGTTTTTCCCAAGCAAGAAACTATATCCATGTGGCAATCATGAAGGATGTCACTCAAGCTATCAGGATATCTCCAACACCTTAGAGAAGAATGCCAAGAAAGCACCAAAATAAGGTTAGGCAACGAGTTGGTAGGTGTCCCATCATCCTATGCCATAGCTCACACAAGTTGTCACCATCATGTACCAATGCCTAAACAAGTTTGGCCTTCAACCTGTATAACTTGTTGCTCTCTCTAACCTCGATGGCCATTGTTGATTCTAGGCTCGACTCCTCTGGAGAAACGAGAACCTGCTCATTCCTGAACATAACCTTATATCATTTGTCCTCCAATACTAATACTAAGAGCAAATTCTTCTTCAGTCCTAGTACATATAGCACGTCCTTAGCTTCTAGCATCCCTCCTAATTCGAGCTGGAACTTCATGGTTCAACATCGTTCAATGCATACTTTACATCATTACCAAGCTCCACCTATAAATGTAAGTCTCTCACCCTCAAACTACTAAATAGCTCTCGTTCCTTTGTCATATGGCGTGATTTACCACTATACAAGTACCAAGCATTCTTGGTGATGGTGTTGGGAGATAGACAAGAGACAAACAAGAAGCCGTTGAAACTCGTTGCAAACTCATCAACCTAAACCTCTATTGATGTTGTCTAATGCGACCTCCCCTTCCCCTTCTTTTTCCCTAGCTAAGTGATTACCCTTGTAACCCTTCCCTTCACGCTTCTTGGCTATACTAATGAGAGCCAAGTTCTCCTCTCCATCTCCTTGCCAATTGGCCTTAGACTCCTCCCAAGTCTCTTCTGTGATGTAGTCATCCCAAACCCTCTTCTAATTGGTAAGCTTCTCCTAAGCACAAATTTCCTTTCCAAATGGTTCCCCTGACATGGGAAACCCATTCAGTGCTACATTTACGAGCTCTGCATCCTCCACTTTCATCCCAATGGCTAAAAGTTGATCTTGGGTCTGGATGATCCTCATAAAGTAGCACGTAATATCAAGGTTGCAGGGCAGTGCCACAAACCATTCATTTTGAAAACTATGGCGATCCACTCCTTCCAAGGACTGAATTTAGTAGCCCCATCCAACCTGTCTTCATAACTCAAACTAATTAGTGATGCCATCTCAAAAATATACCTAGTAACTTGGCCACAAAACCTCCGCTGCAAAATTAAAAATAATTTTGTTGTCGTAAAATGAAGAAATTTGTTGTTGCAAACCCTAATGATCTCCAATGTCTCTTTCAAAGTTTTCTAGAGCTTTGATACCATGTTAAATCTTGAAATACCAACCCAGATTTATTTTCTTGCACCAATTATTTATTCCCATAAATTTATTTTATTGTCCAAATAAATTATGAATTGTTGAAAAATAAAATCTCTAGTCTTTTAACTTCTATAAATTTATATGCAACAAAACTCAAATTAGAGAGAGATCAATCACGCATTAAAATATGTAAACACCCACAACAATTCTCCTTCATTAATTAATCTTAGGAAAAACAGGGTTTTGACCCACAGAGAAATTAAAAGGAAATATGCATTGACTAGAACCTATAACTTGGCCCCACTAGAAGACTATAACACATTGAAAATTAGCCTCAAGAAATTTGGACTAGATATTTTTTACCAGAACAACAAATAAATAAATAAAACCATAATAGTAATAATCAAGAAAAAAAATATGAAGTACTTATCCCTTGATCAAGGAAGAATTCCCTAACGGTTGTAGGGAATTGTCAATTGCCTCTTGATCCTTGCTTCCTTGCAAAAATCAATGAAGTCCATTTGCAATCTCATGAAGCTTGGATTCCTTTGACTTCTTTTGAGGTGGATGCTCATTTGGCACGATCCTGGATGTCCTCACAATCTGTACAATTCTCCCTCTCAAACATCAACCATTGTTGCTGAGACCATGATTGAGCCAAAGAATCTGACCATTTGGCAACTGGAGCAAAAATGTTCTCGTAGTCCACTCCCTCTTTCTGGGAGAACCCTCTTGTCACAAACCCCGCTTCATACTTTTCAATGTTGCCATCCACTACATGAATCATTGCATTCACAATCTCCACAATTCTTCCTTTCTGCAAAAGCTCCACTCAGGAGGCCATGGAAGAAAAAATCATAACCAAGGAAAAAATACAAAAACAAGATGTTGACTTGAAAATAAACATAATAGTAATAATCAAGAAAAAAAATATGAATTACTTATCTCTTGATCAAGGAAGAATCTACTAAGGGTTGTAGGGAATTGTCAACTCCCTCTTAATCCTTGCCTCCTTGCAAAAATTAGTGAAGTTCATCTGCAATCTCATCAAACTTGGATTCCTTTGACTTCTTCTGAGGTGGATGCATATCATCAACATCAATTGTTGATGCATGTTGTTTTCCTTTCCTTTTTCTTTCACGAAATATAAGGGTTGGGGTTTCTCCATCCTGCGGATTCATCGAGAGATTTAGCCACGCCAAAGGCTCAACAACAAGCTAGCATCAACACCAAGTCATTCCACATGCTATCAAGGAGATAAACCAAGTATGCATCATACAAACTTGGATCCAGCATTCCAAGTCTTGCTCTAGGGTTTCATCCCACAAACCTCAGGACTTTCTCAACCAAGACTTCAATACAAGTCGTAACCTCCAAGTCTTCTTTAGGTTTTACGAACCCTAAGTCTTCCAACTCTTATACCTTACAATCATAAAGACGCCAAGGCAAATACATAAATATTAAAAGCACATACTTTAATACAAGTGTTATGATAGGCTCTCTTCTCGCTTTATATAAAGTAGGTGAGGGAGGCTTTCTCCTCAAGTCCCTCTAGCTCTCAAGTAACTTCCTTATGAAGATTTGTAACATTGTCTTCCATTCTGAGACTTGGCACCAACTGACAAGAAATTAAAATCTAGTCAAGTTGTTGAACACAAATCTCTTAGGCTAACTTCAATGGTTGCTCTTTCAACAAAACTCCAATACCATGTTGAATTTTCTACAAGGTGAGTGTTATGAATATAATTCATATAAAAATAATAAATATAAATATAAAAATAATAAATAATAATTAATTAACTAATGGTTAGTTAGTTAGTAATGAAGAGGCATGTCTTAAAGACATGACTGTTCATGAAAGGGCACCTTCCTAGGATATATAAGCAGGCCCTCATTCTCATTTGTACTCATCTTACATCAATTCAATATACAATATTCAGTTACATGTCTTATAATGAACATTTACGTCTTTGAAGTATTTTAAAGATTTCCGTTGCGTATACAACTTATGGTCGTTACATTGGTATCAGAGCCACGTTCTCTGATCATCGGCCTTTGGCCATCAAGTCTTCGTCAACCTTGTTGTCGTCACAACTAAAGCGTTTCACGACTCAAGTTGGATTTTCTCCATTTTCGCCAATTGCACATTGGCCATTACCAAAAATATAAATAAATCAAAGTGAAAAAGAAAAAGATATTTAAAAAAAAGGAAAAGGAAATGAAAAGTGAAGTGAAGTGATTTAAAAACCAAATGAAGTTATTAAAAATAAAGAAAAATAAACAAACAAACGTATATAAAAAGAAAAATTCATAAGTCAGACAAAAAAAGGAATTCATATTTAAAAAAATACTTTATAGAAAAAAATGATAAAAAAGTGGATTTAAAAAAAAATATAATAAAAATAGAAACAAGTTTGCCTCCGCCCACCATCACGTCTGTTCTTAATCAATCAGCGACCACTCGTTCATTATATCGCCTCAGCCATGTGCTCACCTGTGTATCATACTATACCGATTATTGCCATCGTCTGCCCACGGATTGCTCTTCCATGGCACTGCCCTCTGCCCACGACGTTGTCATTTCCTCCACCCTTCATCTGCCCTTTGCCGCAACCATTGTATAAGTGGGCCACATATACCTCACTGACTAAACCCGTTCCTATCACCATCGTGTTTGGAGCCTTGTGACACTTTTGCCAGTCACAATTTCACTCCACCACAAACACTGAGCCATGACCCCGACAGTCAGTCGATTAAAACCCTGCCGCCATCAGGCTCGAACCAGTCGCAACGGTCTCAAAAATGCTACCGTGATCGTCCACAACTCCTGCTGCGACTCCATCACACCTTGGCTCCCGCTGCAAACATCAATTCCTCCCTGCTACTATTTAGACCATTGTCTGAATGCTTGTTGTGATTCCTTGCGGACCTAGTCCCTTTGCCATTTTGATCCATCTTGTTCTTGTCTCCCATCCCACTCCCCGTCAAGCCACCATACAAGAACGCCTAGTTATCTGTCCCCATAATCGGTCCACGTCTAACAAGTCAACCATCGCGTCACTTCCTGCGACGGCTCGATTCATTTATAAGTTGTAATGTATATATAATATATCATAATTAATATATAGTACATAATACTAAATAGTTTGGGTTCGATATATTATTTAGTTACATAATAATACTATAATTTCATTAATTTCATTATATTATATAGAAAAATAAAAATATTATTATATTCCTAAATTTCGAAAAGGAGTATTTTTGAAATTGCGAAGGAATAATAAGAAACCACTTATACAAGTAAAGATAAGTTTGAAGTCTTGTAAAGAGATTACTTTGGACCCTAAAACTCATCTTGACTAAACAAAGGCAATCACTAACGAGAAAGGCAAATTGGAGTCAACTAGTGAAGAGAAAAAATGGAGCCTAATTCGAAAATGATGAGGGAAGGATGATTTTCCTGTAAGGGTGTTTTTATCACACATAACAAGTTAATTACATTAAGAGGGTCTATCCAAGGGAAAAAAGTTAATATCGCTATTAGTACAAGCAAGGACGAAAATTACATAAATATTAATCTGGTGAATTGATTGTTAATTTTAGATGCCAATATAGGCGAAACAATAGATATTTTTGGAAAAAATATATGAAATTAATGATTTACAAATAACAATAGATCATTATGAGTACATTTCCCAATTTTGTGTTGTAAAAATGTATAACATAGAGGATGACAATATTCTTGGTCAACCTTGGTTTAGAGAATTGGGTGCGTTCATGTTAAACATAGAGAAAAAAAAAATGATGTTTTCTCATAAGGGAAAGATGATCCATTTCGAGACATGACAATGAAGTCAAAATCGATAATGTCCTCATTAGAAGACTTTAAAGATGTTACGAAATTAATACCTCAAAAGAATCAAAACTCAATATCAAAAAAGCAAAAAGAGCGTGAAGAGGCCATATCCAATAAAAACGAAGAAAAATCTCGTTTAAAATATCAATCCAGAAACTACTTGCACAAGTCAAAAAGTGTAAAACTAAGAAGCACAAGTTAAAGCAAGAAAAAAAAAAAATTTGACAAGAAATTCAATGAAAATTTATCAGAAAAAGAAAACGAAAATTTATGCTTAAAGGACCTTAACAAATATTTTTAGAACAAATCAAGTGTTTAAAAGATGAGAAGCTTGAATGCCAAAATAAAGTTGACTCAAAAAGTGAGGAACTCTTCCATCTCAAAAATCATAATCAGGGTCTACTCACTCAAATTAAGAATTAAAAATGATAAGAAATCATTGAACAACAAATTAGAAGAATTTCTCATGAAGAAAGTACCAAAGTCGTCAGATGTAACAGTTCAAGTTGAAGATAAAGAAACAGATACCGATCCAGTGAAAATCATAACTCAAGCAAAGGATAAACCTACTGAAGTGAATACACATGCAGAAGTTACAGTTCAAACGATGGACATTCCAAATGATGATACAGTGACCAACTCAACAACATCAGTGCTTGAAGGAAATCAGGAGACAACCACTAACATGATAAGGGAAAGTCCAACCATAAGAACTATTTATCGACATCTAAATCACATGAGCAGACTTTCCAATCAATCTATGTACCAATATCACTCAGAACATAAAAAACAAATTTATGTTCCCAAGAATACTAAAGTTTGCAGAATCCAATCCTACGATAATTATTCATCACAAATTTCGAGAGATTAGAAGAGTTTACAGAAGATTAATCTAGGATGGTCTAATCTGTTCTCAATACGACAATTTTTTCTATCACTCAGAACATCATATCGTCTTGTCTCAATGAAGATGAAAGTTTCGCGACGAGAAGTTGTTCTCAGTGAGCTTTGAGGACAAAGCTACTTGAAGAGAGGCAATGTTATGAATATAATTCATATGAAAACAATAAATATAAATATAAATATAATAATAATAAATAGTAATTAATTAACTAATGGTTAGTTAGTTAGTAATGAAGAGGCATGTCTTAGAAACATGACCGTTCATGAAAGGGCAACTACCTAGGGTATTAAAGAAGCCCCTCATTTTCATTCATACTCATCTTACATCAATTCAATATACAATATTCAGTTAAATGTCTTATAATGGACATTTACGTCTTTGAAGTATTTTAAAGATTTCCACTGCATATATGATGTTTGGTCGTTACAATGAGTAGTAGAAAAATGTTTTTTCGATCTGATAATTACTACCTAATGATATTCAATCAACTAATCTCATGACACTGATATCATTGAGTAATTATACATAGAAAATATCAATAATAAATGCAGCAAAAATAGTAAGGATCATAGAAAGACAACCACGCACAACAGAGACAATATTTTTACCCTGGGAAACCAAACCATGGGAGAAAACCCAACAACTTTTCTTTAGGAGAAATTATTCTTCAGCAAGGTTTACAAATCAACAATTTGTCTAGAAATCTATGCCAATAATCCAAGTCAACCACCAATCGAACCTGGTCAAACTCATACTAGTCAACTTTAGTCAACTCTGCCAGAAATCAAACCCTATGACTCCTACCTCTCTATGGTATGTAGCCCTTGCGGCCTGGGAAGCGGTCAAACCAATAACTCGATCAACTTTAGTCAAACTTTAGCCTTCTTTTGTCACATGTGTGGCTACTTTTGGAGAGAAAACATGATGATGAATGTTCAAAATAAAGTGTCACATCATGTATATATATATAGGTCGAATGGGTTCAATTTTGACCAAGGGGAATACCCTTTCATTGTGGGGCCGACTTCTCCTTTTTTGAGCCTACATGATGCTCAAAAAACAAAATTTTAATTTTAAATTTTCGTAATTCTTCTAGGCCGACTTAGGTGACCTTTTGGCATGCAAGAATAACTCCCAATGCTACACAAAAATCAACATAAAATTCAATTAGGCAACTTTCGCATGTCTAGACACTTAGACATGTGCAGAAATACTTACCTAAGCTACTCTAATCAACAAGATGATGTTGAGAATGTATAATCCTCACATTTGGCTATATCCAACTCTTATTTTATCATTAATAAAACTGTTTGGGAATTAATGTGATCTTTTATTGTATTACGAGGTTATGGTTAAAGATGATTTACTCATATTTGAAATGTGGCCTCAATAACCATCTTGCAGAGTGCACCTTACTTATGTGGGGCTCAAAACCCCTCTTTGGTAGGTTGCCCTGCTTCTTGAATGTGAATAAATATAGTCTTTGTATAATATCATCTTATGAGCTATTGTTCTAAATATCAAGTGTTTTATGCCTATAAGCACTTATACATGGTGGTTCTCTCTATTTTTCATTGTACTATTGTAAAGTAAATATGTGATGTATTTATCCATCTAAAAACCTCAACACAGTCAAGATGTAAAACACTTTGTCTACTCTTAGCAGAGATATTTATACATCTCTCAAGTTGTAATGGGATTGGGTGTATTATTGCAACTGATTTGATGATCTGAATTTATGAATGAAATGAAATGAAATACAGATTTATAACCAAAACACAAAGATATAGTGAAAGTTGACTTCAATTCATAAATTAAAAATGTTGAAACTATATACATGCATATTGAAAACAAACTAGCTCAAACAATGGTAGATTATCTCTGAGAAGAAATGTGACGACTATGCACCTTCCTCGACTATTTTACAATGAGGCTCAAAGGCCTTAAACATCCAAAAACCTAACCCTAGGACATGCAACGCCAAAGATTTGTGGGCCCTGATGGGGTAAATTGGAACGTCAACTTCCTGGGGTCATAACTTTGGCATACGATCTCTGTTTGGCACACACAATAGCCAGTTGGAATGGTTTATCCAAGGAGTACAATTTTTGACTTCCAACGTTAGTCGTTTCCCCAAAAAGCACAACTCGGGGCCTCTAAACAACTCTAAAAATTCGAGACTTGAAAATTGCCAAAATAGGAAAATTGTGTCGTGAGCCAGTGAAATAGTTGGGTGGCCATCGATTGTTAAAATCCTATATCAAGTGCAGCAGAATACAATTCTCTGCTAGATAATTACTTCCTAATGATTTTCAAATAGTATTTGTATGCCATTGCTATCATTAAATAATTATACTCAGAAATATCTATAGTAAATGCAACAGAAACAATAAAGATCATAGAAAGACAGCCATCCACAATAGAGACAATAATTTTACCCTAGGAAACCAAACCTTGGGAGAAAACCCAACAATCTTTTCTTAAGGAGAAATTGTCTTTTAGCAAGGTTTACAGCTCAAAATTTGCCTAGAAATCTATGCCAAAAGTAACAGTCAAAATACCAACCAAACCTAGTCAAACTTTTGCAAGTCAATGCTAGCCAAAACCAGTCAAAAGTCAATTCGTAGTCTACGATCAAATTTTGGCCCTATGGTCTACGGTCAACAACTCACACATGCGCCTGCGGTCAAACCCTCACATGTGTGGCCTTTTTCCTGTGGTCAAACTCAGTCAAATCTTCAAACGTGCAGAGAGTCAAGCTACTCAAGAACTCAATCAACTCCGTTGGTCAAACTATCCTTCCTTCTCACACGTGCAGCCAAAACAAGAGTGATAACTAATAAAGATGAACTCCAACAGATTTCTCCTTAGTTGAACTTCTCCTCTGCTTAGAAAAGGTCAATGAGCTTGCTAAGTTGAATGATTTTCCTCTCACATATATGTCTATCTATATAGAGCTCTAATGTTGAGTGAACAACCATAGAAGTGGCTCTTCACCCCACTTATGGAGCCTACATGACAACTCAACATTAGACAAGAATTGTTAAGCCCACTAATCCGTAAAAACCCCATTAGATAAACAATTCAAACCCCCCTATAAAAAAGATCACCCTACTCTAGTATTGTGGGTCATTTACCCCTAGCCAAATTAGCATGGCCACATGGGTAAATGTATCAATCTCCCCTACTCAAATCAACATGAACACATGAGAGAATCTCTGCACCTTGGCACTTCACCCCTGGCCAAATCAACACGGCTTCTTGGGTGAATGTATCATTCCCCCACTAGTCAAATTAGCATGACCCCATGGGAGAAAGTCTATGCAATGCTGCAAAAACATCAAAACTCCCTCCTAGTGAGAGAGCCATTCTACATCACGCCAAGCTTGTCTCTGAAGTATACGAACTTCGCTCTAGACAGAGGCTAGTTGAGAATGTCTACAATCTACTTGTTTGTGGATATGTACCGGAGCTTCACTACTCCCTTCTGCACCATGTCCTAGATGAAGTGATATTTGATCACAATGTGCTTCGACCTGTCATGAAATATTGGATTCTCTGAAAGCAAACATCTCCCTGATTCTAGTGTACCTGGTGACTAGAGCAAACATCACCTCATAGTCCACTAACCCGTTTTGGGAGAACCCTCACCATGAACCTTGCTTTGCACTTCTCGATGCTTCCATATGTTGCATGCTTATCTTATAGATCCACTTGGAAGTCATCGTTTACTTCCCTTCTGGTCTCGAAACTATCTCCCACACATCATTCTTCATGATGGACTGATACTCCTCCATCATTACATCATTCCAAACTTGTTGGCTTGTTGCCCCCTCATAATTGGAAGGCTCAGAATCAATGATGTGGCTCATCAATACCATATAGCTCGAAAACCTTTGTGGTTTTCTACTCTCCCTAAAGGTACCACAAGGAGCTACATGCCCTTGGGCATCCCACAAAGTGTCACGAAGCCATGTCAACCTCTTCCTGGTTACAACAACATCTCTAGCTGGATAAACTGGCTCTGTTGGCTCTATTGACTCCTCTTGATAGTCTAAAGGATGATCCTCCAAAGCAACCTATGTCTAATGAAGTGAAATTTGATCTCGATATGCTTGGACCAATCATGAAATGCGTGATTCTCAGAGAGCTTAATGCAACTCTAATTATCATAGTGGATCACTATTGTCCCCATGTGCAAATCAAATAGTCCCACAAGCATCTTGTGAAGCCATACTGCCTCAAAAGTTGCCATACTCGCTGCCATGTACATTGCCTCTGCTGAACCGGGTGCCACTGCATGTTGATTCCTATAGAACCATGAGATCATGGTTGATCCCAACCTAGAACAACATCCTGATGTGGACTTTTTGTCCACTACACTTCCTACCCAATCAAAATTTGCATACCCCTGCAGCGCCACTCCTCCAACTCTAACATATCTCAATCCAAAGTTTATTGTGCCATGTAGGTATCTCAACACATGCTTCACTAACACCCAATGAACCTGTCTCGACTCTGAGTGTTAACAACAAAGCATATATTTGGCCTAGTGTTGCCCAGATACATCAAAGAAATTATCAACTACCTATACAGTGTAGGATCCACTAATTCACCCTTAAAAGCACTCAGCTTCTTCAGGTTAGTGGTCATATTTGTAAACAAAAGCTTGCAATCCTCCATCCTAAATCTCCTCGAGATCTCCATAACATACTTGCCCTTCCCAAAGAAAATTTATCTTCGGTGCTACCACACCTTCAATCCCAAAAGGTAATGCCATCAAGCCGATGTCCTTCATTTCAAATTTTGAAGCAAAATCCTCCTTGCACATCCCTATGAGCTTCTCTAATCCTGTAATGAAGGGATCATCCACATATAATACAAAGATGAGCGGTTCACCCTCAATGAGTACAAAGTACAAGTTGGGATCTGCTTCACTCATGGTGAAGCCCAAACCAAGAAGATATCCATTGATCCTAGCATACCATGCACGTAGAGCCTGCTTTAGCCCATAAAGGGTCTTCTTCAACTTCCATACATGGGAATCTATCCCATATACCTCAAACCCATGAGGTTGCTCAATATACACCTACTTATCAATAACTTCGTTGAAGAAAGTAGTCTTCACATCCATCTGATGTATCATCCACCCCATCTTTGAAGCAAATGGACATAATTGCTTGAATAGATGCATATTTGGCAACAAGTGCAAATGTCTCCGCATTACCTCCATGATGCCCCCTAAGCCCATCTAGAAAACCTCAACTACATATTTGGCCTTGTCACCAAACTCAACATTTACATCTATGGGACCCTTGGTCATGCTAGTGAAGAGATACTCATATCATGTCATATGACGAGATGCGCCACTGTCCACAAACCAGAAATCTCTCCTGACAATTCCAGAAAGGCAAGATACTAGGGCGAAGTTTTTTCTTGAACTTCTCCAACATCTCCTCCATCTGCGCAGTAGTTGTTGTAGTAGTCTTTCCCTTGCCCTTCTTTTTTTTTAGGACACTGATTGGCAAAATGTCCGAACTTATGACAAGCAAAGCATTTAACTTTGCTCATGTCCTTTTCCTTCTTGTTTAGTGAAGATGCTCCACCACCCTAGTTTTGCTTAGCCTTTGTTTTTCTGAAGCAACAAAACCGATAGCTTGTTGGCTTGAATGTAAAAATACACAAAGGTATTGAAATAATAATTTATTAATATATAAAATTGTACAAGTGATGATGAATGTTACAATGAGGCCCTGCTTTTATACCTACGCAGGGGACCTTTCATGATTAGGCATGTCTTTTAAACATGCATTTTCACTAAACTAATGACTATTTTAGATAATCATTATTATTTACATTTATTTATATTTATTTTATTTTATGTAATTTATATTTGTAACATTGTCCCTTCCTTCAGAAGCTTTGTCCTCAAAGCTATATTGCTGGAAATTGTCTTCATCTTGAGCTTGTCATCTCCATATATGGAACCTGACGTTACTGGTACCTTAGTTTGAATAATTCACATGGTAACATTGTTTTGACTCCAGGGTCATGTCTATTCCTGATTTAGGGTTATGTCTCCACTTTTTTTTTGTATAACAACAAAAAAAATTTAATGATAATTTTTTTTAATAATAAAGTTCCCTTTTTTTATTTTTTATCTTTTGTTTTATTATATATATATATATAGAGAGAGAGGAGAAGAGAGAAGAGAGATTGTCTTGTAAAAAAAATTAATAATATTATATTTTTTTTTTATTAAATACTAAATTTTATTAAATTAACTATAATGTTTGTGACCATACGATGCATCTACTTCCACGCAAATGTATATATGACAACTATATATGTCACTACCACATGTAAATTGATATGTCATGTCGTATGACCCAACGTTTGACCGATAATTTATAACACCCTGTGACGACGGCAGCAACCCTTGTTTATTTTTTATTAACAGCGAATGCGTCAGGAAAATGGAAGGGCAGATTTAAGTCGAGGTTTACACAAGGTGCAGAGCCGAAGTGGTAGAGTTTCGTCAACAGAGGGGACGAACGTCTGACAAGGCAGCGAAGTTAATGTGGATACGGCTAGCGTGCTATGATCTCCTGGTGGAAGAAAACAACAGCAGTGTGGACGCAGATTGGACTAGATGCTTGTTAGATCACCATATGTTTGCTCAAGTTTAATGAAATGATTCCATACCGCAGTTGACTCCTCTAGTGGAAGAAGGCTAAGAGCTCGCTCAACTAATGCACGAACATTTCTATCACCATTCAAGCGGCAAGGGAAGTCTGCATATTCAAGTATGTATGTTGGCCCGTGCATGAATCTCTTGAGCCCTGCTTCAAAAACATTGTGTGCAACAATGGGATCCTTGTCTAGACAAAACACCATCATGGCATAAGCAACAACGACTTGGCACGTGTAGTTTGGAGATTTTCATGCCTCAGAAAAGAACTTACGAGCTACTTCAACTCCTTAATCCTCCTTATGAATCGAAGGAACTGAATATAATCTAAAGTTGTTGTGGTACTACTATTTCTTAAAAAATTCTCATATATTTTCTTAGATCCCTGAATTCCTCCACGACACTCTTCCAGTTCAGCATAAGCATATCGTAACACTTCAGAATCTGGAAAAGCTTTCAAAGCTCTCTCAAAAACTGTAATAGGAGAATCCACTGATCCATTTTGTGCATGCCATGTCGCATAGTCATACCAAATATCTAGATAGTGATGCAAATACATAAGGCACTGCTCTTATGTAAATGTAATTCGTTTTCCTGAAGATGCACTATCTATCCTTTGAGGATTCTCCTTTTCAAAAGCAAGCAATCGCCTCCATGCACTGCATTGTTGCTCCTCTTTGAGAGAACCTGTAGGAGGCACAACTAGCTTGTTGCCATCAATTTCGTCACAAAGTTTCTTGCACTCCCTATAGACAACCCTTGCACTGATGTATTTTGGCTGATATTCAGCCAAAAGACCCTTTGCCAGAGCACGGCTACCGGAATTTTCAAAATTCTCATAGTCCTTCCAAAGTTGTTCTATATGATGTGTTGGGATAAGTATGGAATTTTAATAAGATTTGCATACATTAGTCATGTGTTGAAATTCCTCCTGTGTTGTTGTGGCCAATAATGATTTTAGAAGTGAAATGTACTCCATCCATAGAGGTCCTGATGCAATGTATGTTCCAATATGATACAGCATAAACTCAAATTCTTTCTTAGTCTCATTATCAATGTCCATATCATTTATATTCACAGATTCTATGTTTCCCTCCAAATCAACGATTTTGATATCTTCTTCTTTTTCTTCTTCTACATTTTCCTCTTCATCAATGTCTTCTTCAACATCTCCCTCATTGTTATGATATTGTTCATCTTCATAATCCACTTCATCAGAATCGTCATCTTGACTGATATCACTTTTATATTCATCATTATCTATTACATCTTCATATTCATTATCATCATTCTGATCACAATCTTCTTCCCCTACTTCACCTTGTTTCGTTTCTTCACTGTCGCAATCATCTTCCTTTTGACATGCTTTAATTTTGCATATGATTTTTCTAAACGCTGAAATGCTTCTTGAATTTTACTAAACAGCTCAAAGCATTCAAGACATAAACATAATGGCATATTCTGCGGTGAACTACGTTCAAAGACTCGCATGATTATATTGTGTACCATGGCCCTGATACCACTGAAGCAACAAATCAATAGCTTGTTGGCTTGAATGTAAAAATACACAAAGGTATTTGAAATAATAATTTATTAATATATAAAAATTGTACAAGTGATGATGAACGTTACAATGAGGCCCTGCTTTTATACCTAGGCAGGTGACCTTTCATGATTAGGCATGTCTTTTAGACATGCCTTTTCACTTAACTAATGACTATTTTAAATAATCATTATTATTTACATTTATTTATATTTATTTTATTTTATGTAATTTATATTCGTAACATTCTTTTATGCTTGTGCAACAAGAGCAACTTCATCTTTCTCCTCACCATCTTTTCGTTATTCTCTGGTCAAGGAATTTTCCTAGTTCTCCTTCTGGATGAAGTCATCCTACAATTGGATCCAATTAGCAAGCTACTAACAAGGAAGAATACCATCCACAAAAGTGGGCCACTGCTTCGTGCACCCCTTCATAGCAACTTTGACTAAATCTGAATCATGCACAGTTTCCCCAACAATTGCAAGCTCATCACAATCCTGTTGAACTCTTGTGAGATAAGATGTCACAGTCTCAGATCTGTTCATTTTAATATTGTTCAACTTCTCTTTCAACACCATTTTCCTATCGTCATTTGTACTACAATAAAGACCAGTTAAAGCAAAGCACATCTGTCTTCTGGTGTCCTTCCCTGATATGTGCAGGATTATATGATCTCTCACACCATCCAGAATTATGCAACTCACTTTCATATCTTTAGCCCTATGCTCGGTTGCAAGATTCAGATCTGAAGGAACCTGCACGTCTCTGCTCACTAAATCCCAAAGAGCATTCAACTTCAAAATTTAAGTAATTTTCTCCTTCAAGGAGCTGAAATTTGATACCATATTGAACACGTCTTCATATCTCAAACTGAACAATGATCCCATCTCCACAAATCAACTGCGACCACAAAACCCGACTACAAAATTTGAAGAAATAATTAAGTTGTTGCAAAAAGGAAAAACTCGTTACTGCAAAGCCTCGTGATCTCATATCTCTCTCTCTCAGATTCTTCTATATAGCTTTGGTACCATGCTAAATTTCTAATACCAGCCAGATTTATTTTTTCATGTCAAATTAATTTATCTCTGACAGTTTATTTATTAACCCAAATGAACAACGATTTACCGAAAAATAAAATCACTGGTATTTTTAACTTCTAGAATTAAAATATGCAGCGGAAATAAACCAGAGACATCAATCACACATTGCAAAACTAACTAACCCAAAACCAATTCTCTGACATTTCATTATCTAGAAAATATGGGTTTTACAACCCATAGAGATACAAGGAAAAATACAAATCTAGAACCTTCAACTTGGCTCCCTCAAAATGAGTTTGGCCCAAGTAAATCAGCCTCAAGGAAATCTGCCTTCGAATGAAATCGGCATGAAGAAATTGGCCTCCAACAACTCGATCTGCGCCCTCCAACGACTCATACGCCCTACCACTAATGTGCACTGGGAAAACCCCAACACTCCAACAACTCGACCTCCTCTAGATAAATACAATCTCCCTACAGCAACTTAACCCTGCTATCTCTTCCTACTCAGCCTCCCTGGATTTGCACGAACCCACTTGCACTTCTCCTTCTTTGCGCACTGGTTCATTACACCCCTCGCACTTCAAAGAAAATCGCTCTCTTCATGATGACTCGCTTGCACAACATGTGCTCTTCATCTTGTGTCTTCACCTCCTCACAAGCTTCCCTTTATAATCTTCATCGAGCCCCAATCCCTAACTCCAATCTTCCTTCTAGAACCATCTTGGAAATCAATGGTTGAGATTATTTTGAAGTCACTTAAATAAATAAATTATTTATTCTTACAAAATATCCCAATAGTCCACAATAATTAATTTACTTTAATTATTGTACTTTTCATAAGTTAGACTTACGAAAGAAGACATAAATCACTAGAAGAGGCAAATAATGTCTTCAACATACTAAGACACCAAGCCTATGTAGAGGACCTTCTGAAGCTACTCACTTCAATAAAAGAAACATCCTAACTAACCGTAATCTGATGTCCTGGAATGTAGATCCTATAGGCCTTCGCAGTCTCGTTGTATACCACAAAAGTACCCATCATCCCAGAAGGCTCTAACTTCTTCCTCTTCTCCTTGGGCACATGAATGTATATTGGACAACCAAAGATCCTCAAATGACTGACCTCTACCTTCGCTCTTGTGAATGCCTCCTCAGGAGTCATGTCCTCCAATATCAAGTGAGGCCTCCAAATCTGAACATAAATAGTTTTGTTAGATGCCTCTGCGCATAAGAACATGGGTATATCTTGATCATGAATCATTGCCTTCACCGCTTCCACAATGGACGTGTTCTTCCTTTCCACA
This sequence comes from Pinus taeda, assembly GCA_000404065.3. Taxonomy (NCBI): domain Eukaryota; kingdom Viridiplantae; phylum Streptophyta; class Pinopsida; order Pinales; family Pinaceae; genus Pinus; species Pinus taeda. The sequence continues at coordinate 76,683 of APFE030396919.1, read as the reverse complement.
ACCACATTCTATTGAGGGGTGTAAGGAACTATCCACTCCCTCTTTCTTCCTGCCTCCTTGCAAAAATCATTGAAGTCCCTAGAAGTATACTCTCCTCCATTATCTAACCTCAAAACTTTGATCTTCTTCCCTGTCATGTTCTCTACCTGAGCCTTGAACTTCTAGAACTTGTTAAAGGCCTCATAATTGATCTTCATTAAGTAGATCCAAGTCTTCCAGGAGAAATCATCAATGAAAGTCACATAGTACAAGTGTCCACCAAAAGATGATACTCTCATTGGTTCACATACATTTGAATGTGCTAAATCCAAGATTCCCTTGTACCTCTTATCACTACTCGAAAAACATCCCTTTCATTCTTCCGAAGTGCACAACACCTACAAACAACCTCATGCTCTGCCCGAAGCTCTAGAAGCCCTATAACAATCATCCTCAATGCTGGCAAAGCCCTGTAATGTAGATGACAAATCATTGATGTTGTAACTCACATAAACTAATATTGTCATGTACCAATGCCTGGGCTAGTAGTCCTATCAAACTATATACTCCTTCATCTCGAGCGTCAATCACTTCTCCTGAGTCTATGCTCGAAGCCTTAGGCCATAAAAGAACTTGACCATCTACAAATGCAACTTTGTAACTTCTATCCTCCAACAATGAGATAGAGAGCAAGTTCTTCTTCAATCCTAGTACAAACAAAATATCTTTGGATTCTAGCTGAAGCAATGTTTTCCCAACTACTTTTACTGCATACTTGTCATTATCTCCAAATTCTACTTGTAATGTTGAATCCCTCTCTGTCAAGTTTGTGAGAGAATCTCGAAAACTTGTCATGTGCCTAGAAGCACCACTATCCACCAACCAGATATCACTACTATCAGTAATAGTGTCTGAAAGAGCGGAGACAAAGAAATATTATTTTGACTTCTTTTGTGGCAAATGCTCATCATCATCATCATCATTAGTTGTTGATGCATGTGGTTTTCCCTTCCTTTTCTTTAGAGGACACTAGGAGGCATACTGACCAAAAGTATGACAATTATAGCACCTAATCTTTGACATATCCTTCTTCTTCTGATCCTGAACTAGAGTTGGTCTTCTACTTGTATCTTTCTTATCAAACTTTCCAAATTTCTTCTTCCTTTCCCTTTCCTTGCATGAGCTGCAAGGGCTTGAGTTCTTAATACTAAGGATTTTGCAAGCTATTCTTCAACAATAATTTGGCCTCCTCTTGGACACAATTAGTCCATAGCTTATCAAACTTGGATAGCTTATCTCAAGCACAAATACCCTGAACAAATGGATCCCATGAGGAAGAAAATACATTGAGTCACTATAACAAATTTTGCATCAACATTGGTATCTTCAATGGTTCTAAGCTCACCTCTCCACTAAGAGAATCTCATAAGATAAGAGACAACAGAATCATATCTAGTCATCATGACACTACAGAGTTGATGCCTCAAGGTTAGTTTCCTACTAGACTACTAGTATTGTTATTATCGAACAATCCCACCAAAGCATCATACACTTCTTTAGCCATTTTCAACTCGGCAATATGAGGAACCAAGTGGTCCTTTATGGAATCTATCAAGATTCTCTTAGCCTTGGCTTCACTCTTCTTAGACTTGGCTTTCTCCTCAACTCCTCCTAGCTTTGGAATGGCTTCCTTCACATGATCCTGAAGCTTATTATCTTCCAAGACAAAGATTATCCTAGTCTTCCAAGATCTCAAATTGGTGGCACCATCTGAACTGTCTTCTACAATAAGACTTGGCACCATTTTTACAAGAGATCTAAAATCCAATCAAGTTGTTGAATACCATCTCTTAGGCTAACTTCAATGGTTGCTCTTTCAACAAAGCTCTGATACCATGTTGAAATTCTATGGCTAGTGTAGTAGAATACAATTTTCTAACAGATAATTACTTACTAATGATTTTCAAGCAATATTTTTATGCCACTGCAATCATTGAATAACTCAAAAAATATTTACAGTAAATGCAATGGAAACAGTAAAGATCATAGAGAGACAGCAATGCACAATAGAGATTAATTTTGCCCTGGGAAACCCAACCTTGGAAGAAAACCTAGCAATCTTTTCTTAAGGAGAAATTGTCTTTCAACAAAGTTTACAAATCAAAAAATTGTATAGAAATGTGTGCCAAAAATACTAGCCAAAATACCAATCGAACCTAGTCAAACTTCGGCAAGTCAGTGTTGGTCAAAATCAATTCAAACAATCAAAAGTCCACGTTGGTCAAACTACAGTCTGCAATCCAATTTCGACATAACAGTCAACCCTTGGCATTGTGATCAACAGTCAGCTCATGTGAATATGGTCAAACCCTCGCATATGCGGCATTTTTCCAGCGATCAAACTCAGTGAATTATTCACATGAGTCATTGGTACGGCTACTCAATAATTCAATCAACTTGGTTGGTCAAACTATCCTTCATTCTCACAGGAGCGGCTAGAGCAAAAGAGAGATAAATGATAAAGATGATCTCCAACAGGTTTCTCCTTAATTGAATTTCTCTTCCACTTAGAAAAGATCAATGAGCTTTCTATGTTGATTGATTTGCCTCTCACATGTCTATTTATTTGTATAGAGCTCTAATGTTCAATGGACACCCATTGAGGTGCCTCTTCACCCCTTCACTTATGGAGCCTACATGACAACTCAACAATAGACTAAAATCGTTAACCCCAATAAGGGATAAAAACCCCATTAGATAAACAATTCAAACCCACTCTATAAAATAGATCACTCCACCCTAGAGCTAGCAATGTGAGTACCTGTTAGGACTCGAGGAAACTCTCCTAGGTTGTAGCTCGGAGATGCATGGTAACATATAATCTTCAATATGGTTCTAGGAACTTATTGGGATGGGTGACAGTTTGGTTCAAGCCAGATAACCACTTCTACTCTGTTTTCACTCCAAACATGCATGAACACCCTTAGACTAGAAGGCTTTAGACCAATGTTCCACCAAGGTTCCGGGACGAGGGGGCGAGGGAGCGAGGGGGCGCAGGAGCGGCCTATGCAAAAGCTCCCTACCATTTTTTAGGAAACGTGGGGGAGCGCCAAGGTCTTAAAAATTTATAAATATAAAATATAATTTATTAATTGAGTCCACTATGACAATTTGGTTTGAATTGAAAGCTGCAAAGCATGATCATTGATATGAATATCATTTGACATTATCCAAATTTATAATATCATATAAAATAATAAATTTAAAATTCTAATTCAGCTTGGTTAAATTCTAATTTAGATTTTGGTCAGACAGATGGAGAGCTTCAGCTTGATAAGGTAGCCACTGAATTCTGTGAAAAGGTAAATGAACAGATCAGCAACACTGCATTGGCAGTAGAAGGGGCAACTACAATGGGTTGTCCAGCTGTATTGGATCCAACAGCTAGAAAGTTTGTTATATTATATATAATATAGACAGTACACCATATGCTGAAAGAAGAGTTTTAGTTCCAGGAGAGATGAGAAGATCACATGAAAGAGTTTCTGATAGTTTACTATCAAATGACATTGACTGCAGGATGACCATCTGCGAACCAACTTGGGTGACCAACGATGGCATGAATAATTTGTCTACCTTATTAGAGCAATGCCATGCAGTTCAAACTTCAAACTAGCGGTGTATTTCAGGGGTGAAAATAATTTTCAGACCTGAGAATTCAAGCTGAGCAACTGTGCTTTGTGTAAATTTTGTAACTGTATAAATTCATATATAACGACAGTTCCTGAGATTTCTTGTTGCCCATAGTATTTTGTCATGCTTGCAGTAAACGCATGTTAGTCTATAGTCCACCCAATTATTTCCCACATGACATAGGTGTTGCTTTCATATTTTGTATGTCAAATGTCATGCAAATTAAAAACACAAACTGAATGTCTCATATTCTTTGCCTGTCACTCCAGT
>APFE030396919.1:27458-72721 GCA_000404065.3 Pinus taeda | reverse complement strand
GCTATATGGTCCAGCGAATTTCCATGATACTGACCCTCTAAAATAACGCTTGTTGAAACCAAAAGACAGCACAAGACGTTATCCCCATACAGAACATGAGTAGCTTTGTACCACTTTAGGTCTATTAAATCATAAACTATAAGAAAGGCCATTTTTTTGGGAGCGTGGGGAAACGTCCCCTCAAGGAAGGGAAACGTTTCCCTGGCACGCCCCCCTGAGTTTCCTCCATTTTGGGAGCGTAGGGAAACGTCCCCTACTCGTCCCCAAGTCCCCGGAGCGCGGGGGAGCGAGGAAACTAGACCCCTAGGGGGGGCGAGTCCCCGTGGAACACTGCTTTAGACCACCAATGCTCAACAGTTTGTAGGTTAAGTGAATGAATGATGGCGAGCTGCAACTAGTAAAGAAACTTACAAAACTAATCTATCAATGCAGAGATAAGATGACAGTTATCTTGCATTAGATACAAAAGAAACCTGAGTGACCAAATCAATGAAACATTCAATTTACTAATACAAAGATAAGATGACAATTATCTAGCATTAGGCATAGAAGACATCATGAATAAAACATTCCAGGTACAAGTTTAGAACCGAGGAGAAATGGGCATTGAGCAATTAACAACAAAAGAAGCCTGCATTTCTAAAAATGAAGATGAGATGCTGCGAGTTACAGAATATCTACAGTCTTTAGACGTTGAACCAAAACACAATTACCAACCTCTGATTACCTTTTTTCTTCTGGCTATTTCTAATCTATCATTACAATGGCCCTTATCCATTTAGGGATGGAGGGGTCTTAATTGACCACCAACTACCATTACTGTCTAATAGCGTCTTTGAACGCAGCTACTTTCTCCACTACGAAAACCTGATCGGTTCTGGTACCATGCTATCATTCAGGTGGTCGGATTAATTATAGCAGTGGAGCTCCATGACTGTTTAATTCGGTCGCTGAGTCGTGTTGTGTCCTTTCTTCCTTCGGCCATGCTCTCGGTTAATTTAGTTTCATGGTCAGACTGACAGAGTTGGCCATCTTCTTCTTCGGGTAACAAACAGGACGTGGGGGTATGGAGTGCATGGGCGAATGGATGGTTGTGAGTGATTGTGAATGGTGGCCGTCGGATCAAAGGAGACGTACGCTAGAGATCGTGTTCTAGAGGCTAGCGGTCATGGTGGAAGTGGGACATATCTGGGCCGTTAGATCTTCAAGCGAGCAGATCGGACGGTTATCGAGCGGCAGAGATGTGCAGGCGATAACGTGCGGGGTGGTTTGATTCGAGTGGTAATGGTTTTTATCACGTGGGCATCGGGCAGTAAGCGGTAGGTGTTAGAACTCGTCCAATGCCATTCACGAGATGACACGTAGCAGTGGGGAAAAAGAAAAACCGCCCTCATCGCGCGGGTACTTTGCGCGCTTGTTGTCCACGCAATATGGACAATAGCCGTTAGATCTGGTGGGGGTGATCTAACGGCTGAGTGTTGTCGAGCAAGTTGGCATATCAGATGGAATGTGGGTCGTTGGATCGGCGGGAAAAGATCAACGGCGGAAGGAGGTGAAGGTACGAGATGTCTTCGGGGAATGCGCTATAGGTGCGTTAGGCATATAGGTGAGGTTTTATGGGGATTTTGGGCTAAGGTTAAAGAGGGTTTTGTCGAGGTAGTAGGGTTAACTTAGGAAATAGAAAGGGTAGAGTGTGAGCATGAGGGAAGAAGAAGAATAATGGCCCGTGTGAGACCCTTTTAGGAACAACGAAGCAGAACGAGCCTTTTCCTTCAACCTTCAAAAAGTCAGCACTGCATCTCAAGGCTAAAACTGGCTCCTTTTGGGGTGAAATCCTCCCTGTGAGGTTTCAAGAACCGTAGACCACTGCCTTTTACATAAAAACAAGATTAGAAATATTGCCTAGTATTCCATTGGGCATGGAGTCTATCTAAGCCTACACTAAAACTTTGAAAAGTAATAACATATTCACAATACTGAAGCTTGAAAGCCTTAAACAAAATAAACTTTCAAAAACCGCCCATTGACTGGGCTATCAAAAACAGTTTCTCCCTCCAAACTTTGCAGCATGAAAGTATTGTTTCCTTGGACCTGAGAGATGACAAATGGTCTTGTCCATAGAGCATCAAATTTACCATGATTGCCTTTCTTTTCCTTCAGTGCATCCCATTTGAGAACCCAGTCACCAACCTGAAAGTTGTCCATATTTGCCTTTCTATCCAAAGCTTCCTTGATTTTCCTTTGATGTATTGCAGACTTCTCAATCAGTTGATCTCTGATCTGATGAACTTCAACCAAGTCACTCATCTTCCTTGCCATGTCACTTTCCTCGTTCTGCTCTTCTTGCAAGAATTTGGCCACAGGGAGGATCAATTAAAGTGGAAAAACAGCCTCAGTGCCATATACCACCTTGAATGAAGAATTCCCTATGGATTTCTTGGTGGTAACTCTGTCAGCCCATAATGCAAACTTTAGCTTGGAATCCCAATTCCTTTTGTTATCTTCCAGCGGCCTTTTTATTATCCTTACTAGCCTTTTATTGGATGATTCTGCTAGGCCATTACCTTGAGGATAATATGAGGTGGAATGCACTAATTTGATGCCCATTGATTCACACATGTCCACAAACTCTTTTGCCCTAAAAGTTGTTGCATTGTCTGTAACCAATTTGGTTGGGCAACCAAACCTGGTGAAAATGTTTTCTGTCAAGAATTTCATGACAACATGGTGATCAGCTTTCTTAGTGGGGATGGCCACAATCCATTTGGTGAAATAATCAGTGGCTACTAAAATCCATCTATGTTGGCCACTAGAATGTGGATTGATCTCCCCTATGAAATCCAAACCCCACTCCTGGAAAGGACCACTAGTATGTATTTGCTTTAGGGGCAAAGATTTCAGCTGTTGCCTTCCTGCAAATCTCTGGCACTTGTCACAAGATTTCACAAATGAAAACACATCAGAGAATAGAGTGGGCAAACAATACCCAACTCTCAGGATCTTGTGGGTTGTGGTTTTCCAATAATGATGTCCTCCACAGATACTAGAATGAAACTGGTGCATGACTTCCACAGACTGCTCTTTATCTAGACATCTTAACAGGATTCCAGTTGGGTCCTTCCAATAAAGCAGGTTCCTATTAATGCAAAACTTGGCTACTCTGAGTTTAAGGGTCCTGGCTTGGCTTGAACTAAGGCCTGGGGGAACTTGTAGCTTCTACAGGAAGTGAGCTATTCCAAAATACCATTCACAAGAAGCCAAGTTTTCATCCAAAGACTGACTCTGCCCTCGTCCCATTGTTTCTTCCCCTATTTGTTCAACCTCTGAATTTGTACCCATGCAATTTATGTCCAGCAGACTGCAATTTTCCTTGGCCATAAGCTTAGCCAGGACTTGGCCTTTGACAAGCTTGGTGGGCTTCAATTCTATATTGAACTCAATGAGCTTTGCAATCCATTTAGCCCTTCTTCCATCAACATTTGGCTATGTTAGGACATCCTTCACTGAGGTAGAAGGTACATAGGCAATCACCTTGGAGTGCAGAATGCAGATTTGGAATGCCTTCAAAGACTTAAAAAGAGCATAAGCCTGTTTTTCAATAATTGCATATCTTAATTCAGCATCTCTTAAAGTTTTGCTGAAAAAGGCCATTGGGTGCTCTGTACCTTTCATCTTTTTTCTGCAACAAGACTGCTGCAAGGGTGTCATAGGAAGCAAAAGAGAAGATATGGAACTCCTTGTTATAGTTTGGGCTGATTAGAATGGGAGCTTCCATAATAGCTCTTTTGATGGCTTCAAAAGATTTTCTTGTTGCATCTGTCCATTTGATCTTTGTTCCCTTCTTCAACATGGAGGTGATATGTTTCACTAGTTCTGCAAAATTTGAAATAAACCTCCTTACGAAGTTTATCTTACCCAAAAAGGATTGAATGTCCTTCTTTGACCTTGGAACAGATAATGTATGTATTGCTTTGACTCTTTTTGGGTCAATCTTAACACCTGCAGCAGAAACAATGTGCCCTAAAAGCTTGCCTTCTTCCAAAGCAAACTGTGACTTCTTGGGATTCACTGAAATCCCAAACTTTCTGCACTTCAAAAACACCCTCTTTAGATGCTGCAAGTGATCCTGATGACTATTGGAGTAAATTTTTATATCATCAAGGTAAATCAGGACAAACTTGTCCTTTTCTCCCACAAAAGCTATATCCATAGCCCTCTGAAAGGTGGCCCCAGCGTTCATCAATCCAAAAGGCATCTTGAAGTACATAAAAGTGCCCCAAGGAGTGGTGAAGGCAGTGTTTGGTTGGTCTTCTAGATGTACAGCCACTTGGTTGTACCCTGAAAATCCATCCAAGAAAGACATGACTCTAGCCCCTGAGACCTTTTGCAGCAGATGTTCCATTTTGGGCAGGGGATAGTTGTCTTTCTTAGAGCAATTGTTCAGGTTTCTGAAGTCGACACAAAAACTGATTTCTCCACTTTTCTTCCTCACTACTACCAAGTTGGCCACCCACTTCGAATACCTCAGTGAAACTATGATCTTGGCAGCCAACAATTTCTTAATTTCCTTTTTAATCAAAGGAAGTAGTAGAGGGCTAATGGGTCTCCGTTTCTGCTTGAAAGGGATGGTGTCTTTCTCCAGTGGAACCTTATGTTGAATGACGTTCTTGTCATAAGTCTTAAGGTCACTATACTCCCAAGCAAAAACATCAGCAAATTGGTTCATTAGGGTGCAGTAGCCAGAACGTTGGGCAATAAACAAATGGGTGGACAGGTTTATATACTTTGGATGATATGGACTCCCTATATTGTGTCTATGGACTGCAGACTCATTTTCTTGCTGGGTTGGCTTATAAGTACATCATTATGGTCAAACAGTTTTTCCAGAGGCACCAACCCTTTAGGTATATGGTTATTAGGCAGCTATACAATGTTGTCTTGGCCAATTCTGTTTCTTAGATGAGACTGGTGACATTCCCCCATGGCTTTATTCTCTTGAACAATTTGCATGTCAGAGAATTCATCAATTACTTGTAAAAACCTATTGACTTCATCATCATCCTCAAAAACTTTCCAATACTTGACATTGTCGGGCAAGGATGGTCTATATTTCACTTGGATTTCATAAGTCAATCGAGGAGGCATGGGAGGGATGAACATGCTAGCAGACATAGCAAGGGAATCAGCAAGTTGATTCTTAACTCTGGGAATATATGAGATACAAAAGCTACTAAAAGAATCTTTGAGCCTCCATACCTCATCTCTGTATGCTTTCCGCCTTGGGTGCTTTGCTTGGAAGGTTTTGTTCACTTGTTGAATGATGAGATCGGCATCTCCAAACACCTTTATGTCTCTGATTCCCATTTCTTTAGCAACATTTAAGCCCAATATTAAAGCCTCATACTCTGCTATATTGTTGGTGACCTGAAAAGTCAGCTTGAAAGACAGATGTATGCATTCCTGTGTTGGGGATACCAGCACTACACCTGCTCTTGCAGTTTCCCTAGAGCAAGCTCCATCAAAGAACATATCCCAAATCTGTGGCCCTTCCTTCTCTGTGACCTGGCATACTGGTTTCTTGAGCTGCACTGAGGCCCACTGGGATTCTTCAATTTGGAGAATACATGCTCTAAAATCAGTGTCCACAGCATAAATGTGATGATTAGTGGGATTCTTCTCATCACTAATGATATAGACTAGCTGGGCTTCCCTATATAACCTTCTGCTTTCTCCCCAAAAAACGGAGACAATGGCATAAGACAGATCATTCTGCAATGTCCCACCTAATCTCTTAATCCGTCCTTTGGAAAGTAGCATGCCAAACTTAGGAGGGACATCTGCTACCACAATATCCATCATCATGCTCTTCATGGGCAGTTGGGACAAGGTGATGGCTAGATCTTTGATTAAAATTTAACCCTAAACATTTCACCTTTCTTGAGTCAAAAGAGAACAAGTCATGATAGGGTCTAGTGATGTCAAGGCCTAACCCATCCATGACAGCCTTTAGCATTAGATTATGACTGGAACCTGTGTCCAGCAGACAGTTGTGAAGAGTTTTTCATGAATAGTCAAGGAGACATAGAATGATGGGGATTTATCATCAGAAGGTTCAATCATTGGACTAAGCACAACTGCAGGTTTGTCATCTTGTAAATTGACACAGGCATTTGATGCTTGTGTGGCTTTGAGCTCAAGGGCATCAAGGATGGGTTTCTTAAAGGCCTCAATCTTTACCAGTTCTACTAGAGGTACAGATATTTTCAACTTCTGGACTTCTGACTCAAAACTAAAAGGGGAAGGGGACTTGCCAGAACCTCTTACCTCTTGAGCTAGTGCTTTAAGGCTGATGGGATCAGCTGCTGGTCGCTTCTGCTTGCTAATCTGCTGCTCTGTGGGGACAACAACTCTTTCGACAGGGCTTTCTTTGACATTACTCATCTTTGACTTCAGGTTATATGTCTGTTGATCTTCAGTTTGCAGAACAGCTTCTCTGTCCCACTCTTGGCTGGTTTGCTCCTTGAACAATGCCTCCTCGTAGGCAACTAATGTCAAAAAGGAAGCACTACCTTTGTCTTCCATGCAATGGATCTCATCCTCTTCATCAAACTGCTCCTCCTCCATGACTATGTTCTAGAAAGGAGTCTTCACCTTCTGTTCTTCACTGGCCTCTTTGCCCCTTTTCATGATCTGCAATTGCTCATTTGCTCTCCTATATGGATTTGGATTTCTAGGAGCAAATGTATTCGGAACCCTTCCTTTCCCTGAATGCTGCTCAACCTTCAGCTTGGAGATTTCATAGGCCAATGACTTTATCATGTTGGTCATCTTATCTATCTTGGGGTCTGAGGATGAAGAAGATTCACCCCTCTATCTCCTTCTGTCAACATGTCCCTTGAGTTTCTCTGCAGTCATGACGTTAGACTCTACCTCCAAAGCTGCATCATGCATCTCAGCCAGAGAAGCACATCATCTTTCTCTCAATAGCAGGCAGAAGTCAGAATCAAAGGCATTGGCATAGGTGAGCTTGGCAGAGGTGGGAGTAGATTTCACTTCAGCTGGTATCTTGTTGTACATGCGGTTGAACCTTTTATTGAAATCAGACAATGACTCCCCATTCCCCCTTTTTAGGTTGCCAAACTCGGTATGATAATAGAGCAAATCTTTCTTATCCCCCCAATGCTTTAGGAAAACATCATCTAAGGCCTCAATATCTGTTATAGATCTAGGGGTCAATTCTCTGAACCATTTTCTTGCCTCTCCATCTAGGCTTTGGAAAAATACTCTCATCCATACATCATCTTCACTAATATCTAGGTTATCAGCATAGCTATAGAATGACTCAAGATGTTCTTCAACTGTAACCCCTTCAATTCCAGTGAACTTAGGCATGTATTTTTGATATTCTCCAGAAGGCATTGCATTCAAAGGAGCGGGCAATACTAGAGGTCCATACCTAGCAGCTATAATTCTTTCCATTTTGGTGAGTGCTTGTGGGCCTGCCATGGTTGTGCTGGATGGAAGAGTGTTGGCAGTCTGAATGATAGAGAGTTGAGGAGTGACTGACAAGACTAAAGGAATATGATGGACTGGAGGGGAGGTTTCCTTTGGGCTGAAATCCAAAGGAGGACCTAAAGAATAAGGAGCTTTATGAATCTTTGAAAATATTTCTTCACTGTTAGTGTTAGAGGCTATATTGTTAACATCTATTTGTTCTATTACAAGCCTTTCTTGTAGAGATGCATAAGATTGTTTGGTTTACCTGATCCTGATGCTCCCTTCTGTGATATCTTTCTTCCTTTGATGATCTTTTCAAGGCCAGGTACTGGGTCAGCTGGTGACTTCTGAGGATTTCTCCGAGTATGCCTCACAAATTGAGCCAGAACTATGATGTGGGGTCGCCAAAAGGTTCGACCTCCAGTAGAGTCGCCAAATAGATGATTACAACCAAAAATGTGTCCAGACTTTGTCTCTCATCAAAGTTGGATCTGTGTCGTTTTCCCAGGGAAGCTGAGCTTCAATCTCCTCTCCCCGGCAACGGCGCCAATTATGTTAGGACTCCAGGAAACTCTCCTAGGTTGTAGCTCGGAGATGACTGGTAACATATAATCTTCGATATGGTTCTAGGAACTTATTGGGATGTGTGGTGGTTTGGTTCAAGCCAGACAACCACTTCTACTCTGTTTTCACTCCAAACATGCATGAACACCCTCAGACTACAAGGCTTTAGACCACCAATGCTCAACAATTTGCACATTAAGTGAATGAATGAAGAATACTAACCACACCAGCAGATACATACAGAATGTATGATGGCCAGCTGCAACTAGTAAAAAAACTTACAAATTTAATCTATCAATGCAGAGATAAGATGACAGTTATCTTGCATTAGATACAGAAGAAACTTGAGTGACATACTCACTGATACATTCAATTTACTAATACAGAGATAAGATGGCAGTTACCTAGCATTAGGCATAGAAGATATCATGAATAAAACATTCCAGGTAAAAGTTTGGAACCGAAGAGAAATGGGAATTGAGCAATTAACAGCAAAAGAAGCTTGCATTTTTGAAAATGAAGATGAGACGCTGCAAGTTACAGAATATCTACAGTCTCCAGAAGTTGAACCAAAACACAATTGCCAACCTTTGATTACCTTTTTTCTTCTGGCTATTTCTAATCTATCATTACAATGGCCCTTAGTCGTTTAGGGATGGAGGGGCTTTAATTGACCACCAACTACCATTAACTGTCTGATAGCGTCTTTGAACGTAGATGCTTTCTCCACTACACAAACCTGATCGATTCTGGTACCATGTTGTCCTTCAGGTGATCGGATTAATTATAGCAGTGGAGCTCCATGACTGTTTAATTTGGTTGCTTAGTCGTGTTGTGTCCTTTCTTCCTTCGGCCATGCTCTCGATTAATTTAGTTTCATGGTCAGACTGTCACCAGACTGACAGAGTCGGCCATCTTCTTCTTCGGGTAATAGACAGGACATGGGGGTATGGAGTGCATGGGCGGATGGACGGTTGTGAGTGATCGTGAATGGTGGCCGTCAGATCAAGGGAGACATACGGTGGAGATCGTGTTCTGGAGGCTAGCGGTCATGGTGGGAGCGGGACATATCTGGGCCGTTAGATTTTCAGGCGAGCAGATCGGACGGTTATCAAGCGGCGGAGATGTGCGGGCGATAACATGCGGGGTGGTTTGATTCGAGTGGTAATACTTTTTATCGCACGGGCATCGGGCGGTAAGCGGTAAGTGTCAAAACTCGCCCAATGCCATTCATGAGATGACACGTAGCGGCGGGTGTTGGGTAGCGGAGGTCCTACATAATGGTTTTGGGGCAAAAAGCCCAAGAAGTAGGATTAAATTATTGTAAAAACTCCGAAGTATATGGAGCGCGAAGTGTAATATATTGAGTCAAAGGGTAGTCCACCCGAAAATAATAAAAAGTAATGTAAATAGAGTCGGCTCGCGCAGGGATAGCAGGCCAGGGAAGGGTATAAATAGAGCGCAGCTCTATGAGGGAAAGGCAGTTCTTTTGAGGGATGAAATATAATGGGTTCTCGAAGAAGAGAGTCTGAAAGCGTCTATAAGTCCGAGTCGAGGGTTGGGTAGTAGGTAGAGGCTCTGCAGCTGTGTGCGCAGAGGCCTGGAAAGTCCGCAGCTATGTGCGCGAACCCTCGCAACTGAGTGCACAGGGTAGATCTGGATGTATTGGTGGAGAATAATAATAAAGATAAGTTTGCTTCTGTAATTCTGTGTTATCACTCATCTATCTTTATGGTTTACCTTTCTATATTTGGTTAATGCAAATGTGATAAGTGTATGCGAATCTGGGTTCATTCTGTGCGTGAATCAATTATGTTGGTTAAATGTTTGCTTAAAGTCCCTGTCGAACAGTTCTGGATCATAACCGCTTCCTTCAAGTAGAAAGCGCATTAATAAGAAAAATATAATCACTCTGGATCTGTGCAAGTACCGAATAGTGCGAAGATGTAAACCAATGCGTGAAACTTCCAAACCACACTAAGACATCCCTAAGGTGCGGAAACCTGGTTCCAGCACCCTCCCCTGCTACCTCGGGTGAGACCTCAGTCCGCGCTCCACGGGCTGTTGCCGAAAGGGCCGGTAGCTGCAGAATTTGTTTGGCTAAATAACTCTTCCAAACCTGGGTCAGGCCCATATAAGCCAACAAATGGTACCGTTGGCGGGACCAGCATCTGCCTAAGGGGTGTTTAGGTGAGGGACGTGGGGACTTTATAGAGAGAGAGCGTTGAAGATTCAAGAGGATCAGGGACGGTAATAGATCAAGGGTAACGATGGCAAACACAATTCAGTTACTAGTATTTAAGGGAGCCGGAAGCGAAGACTCGGAACAATTTTGGTTTGTGCTAACATCAGTATGGAACGCGCAGCAAGTCGCAGATGATAACATCAAGAAAGCCATCTTAGTCAGCGCACTGCAAGACCGAGCGCTAACATGGTACATGAAGTATTCATGCATCAACCCAATGGCAGGGATAGCGGACATCTATACTGAATTGAAAAAGGAGTTTAGCCAGTTAAAGACAGAAGCCCAGTCAGTCGTAGGATTCAAAGAGATCATGATGATGCCTAGCGAAACCCCGTGGGATCTGGATCAAAGGTTGAAAAGCACCATTCGCGAGGCCAACATGACCCTGACGGATGCACAGCACTGCACTTGGTTCGACGCATCATTAACGCCATATCTGAAATCGGCTTTGTCACACCAGAAGATCTCAACCCAAGCAGAAGCATTGGAAGCAGCAATGCAGCTGCACGAAACCCAGGTACAAGACCCAGGGTTGGGAGTTCAGCAAATCCAAGCGCAGGTCCAAAATTTGTGTTTGAATATTTAAAAGATTAGGCAAGACCAGACGCCGCGTTCCGAAATCCGAGAGTAAGTATGGTGTATAAAGTGCAGGAGCCAAGGACATGATAAAGATCATTGTCCGGTCTGGGTGAATTTTGTGGTCACAGGGGGACCGACATCATTGCGACCAGAGGCACAGACAGGGCTGAGCGCGATCGCCCTACTCTGGTGCACAATCCGTCAGGTAGGAAGAAAGCACAACACGAATAACTATCATCTATTGCCAAAATACAAACAGACCCCCCGGCAGCTCTTTTGTAACTTTTGTACATCGATGGGTAACGAAGAAAGAGATTGTCGTAATTATCGAATGTTGATGGACCAGACACCGACCTACAGAATGCAGACTGAGGTGCGAGGTGGGTTCCTAGGACGCGGTCGAGGACGGGGCGAAATGGGACCAGGAACGGGTTGTGGGCAACTAATCTGTTACAACTGTGGAGGACCAGGACATTAAGCGTGGGATTGTACCACTCCAACCCGAGTATCATGTCCTTATTGTGAGCAATTCGATCATGAGCTGTTAGATTGCCCCATGCTGATAGCACAATTTTGCGAAAAGAAGGCAGCACCTCCTACAAAAACGCAAAACGTGCAGATGATGAGATTCGAACCCCGCGACAACGAACCCACGGTCAACATGATATTGCGACATAGCGTAGCCACAGTAAAGATCGATGGGAAGACTAATATGGAAGCTAGGGAAAGCTTCATGGGCGTCTCTACTCGAGGTAGTAGGGATCCGCCGGAGCCAACTAGGGATCCCTCAATGATGACTACCTTCAACTAGGGATCCCTCAATGATGACTACCTTCTTAGAGACATGCATAAAACTACTTCGCGAAACCCGGCAGTTAGAGGGTTACAGGAAGTGATTAATAGATGCACAAGGTGGGGTGAACCTCACACAGTCTGGAAAATAGGAAGACACGCATCGCGTATGGGTCGAGAAATGCGGCTAACGGCACAGATTGGCGACTACGAGATAGATCAGGTCATTCTGGACCTGGGTTCTAATGCAAACGTATTGCCTAAACGGACTTGGGAGCGCATGGGTAAGCCTACACTACAATGGTCTCCTATCCAATTGCAGATGGCCAACCAGCAGAAGATCTTGCCCATGCATGGCTGCAAGGGATTACAGTAGACATTGATGGCATAAGTACCCGAACGGATTTCGAAGTTATTGAAATCATGGACAACAATAGTCCGTACCCTGCATTGCTAGGGATAGACTCGGCCATTGATATGAATGGGGTTATTAACCTCAAACAGAGGAAGATGATATTCGAGAAAAGTCGCTCCGGGTCGTTGTTCTGCTGGATCCAACAAACGGACTGCACTACACAGAACCGGCACGTAGCGAAGAGAGGGGCGATGTATTGGATAGTATCTACAGGGCTACGCCAGCGATTCAGATGAGGAGGATGAGCAATGGCACAATAGGGTGAGCATTGGATAGTATCTACAGGGCTACGCCAGCGATTCAGATGAGGAGGATGAGCAATGGCGCAACAGGGTGAGCAGGGCAACCACATTGCACTATAATATGATGACGAAATCCCTGTATTGCATTAAAGATCAGAACCACGAACTGCCAATGTATGACGGGCTGACAGTAGTAGAAGACTTCCTGGTTAATTCGAAAGCACGATACCAAAGTACCAACGGTTAGATGCACTCAAATGGGCATTGCGCGGGAAACCGACGTGATGGTGGGAGACCCATGAAGGAACCTTCGAAGATTGGCGAAGCTGCAGGCGCATGATGCAGAAAAGATTCGGGAAGCCCGGGCTATGAATAACGAGGAAATACAATGGACAAGATGATCCACGCATGCACCTGACCAACTAGACCCAAGCTTATGGGGCGGAGCCTCAACTAGAATGGGTGCACTTATTTTATCATACCCTGGATGTCATTCCAAGGACATGGTATAAGGAAACAGAGCTCCGACATGGCACTGGCGAGTGGGATATCCTGCGCGAAGGGTTCTTGTCAACATTTATTTTTGAAGACCAATGGATGGATACTGTGGATGACGCATTACAGTTAGTAAAGGTTGCCATATTCAAAACACCGCCAGAACCAGAAGAAGTCGTGCCATTAGACCGGTTGCGACAGTTGAGCCAGGCCTTAGCGTGTTACAATGTACAAGCAGAAGATGATGAGGATGACCCGCGTAACATCAATATACCAAAATCCGAAGGGAGTCGTGAGGTGCGCGGCCCTGAAATAGAAGATCCAGATATCACGATGCCGCTGAAAACAAAGCAAGTGAATATCGAAACAGAGAAAGAGCCGAAGTATGCTACGCTTGGGGACTACTAGGACGACGCCACTGTGGAAAAGGTCATCGAGCTACTCTGAGAATACCGCGATTTATTCCCCACAAAAATGACGGAGCTGAAGGGGATTCTAAGAGACCTAGGGATGATGAAGATAACTTTGAAGCCAGTAAAGCAGCGACCCTATCGATTAAATCTAAAATACAAAGCAAAGGTCCGCAAAGAATTAGATAAGATGTTGGCAACAGGAATTATGGAACCGGTTGAGGAGTCCGATTGGGTAAGCCCTATGGTCGTACAGGAGAAGAAACAGAAGGGGGAGATCCGCATCTGCGTGGATGTGCGAAAGCTCAATGATGCTTGTGTTAATGATCCGTTTCCAACACCCTTTACAAATGAGGTACTCAAAAATGAGGGCGAGCAGGAAGCACACTCCTTCACAGACGGGTTCTCCAGGTACCATTAGATCAAGATCGCGCCAGAGGATCAAAGCAAGACAATGTTCGCTACTGAATGGGGTTGTTTTCAGTATACAGTAATGCCCTTTGGACTGAAGAATGCACCTGCGATATTTTCCCGTATTGTGGTAGCCGCATTCAAGGAATTTATCCACAAGTTCTTAGAAGTCTACCTAGATGACTAGACCGTATTTGGCTTGGTTAAGAAACATGTCGCACGCTTACGATTGATGTTGGATACCTGCCGACGACACCAGATTGCGCTCAACTTAAAGAAGTGTACTTTCCTCGTCCCTTTCGAGAACCTGTTGGGCCATGTGGTTTGTAAGCAAGAACTAATGGTGGATCCGGCAAAGATCATTGTCAATTGAATCTGCAAGCGCCGCGTAATGTAAAGCAGCTACGTGCGTTAGGACACACAGGCTACTATCAGAAGTTCATCAAAAGCTATGCCCAAATTACGACTCCAATGGAGCAATTGCTGAAAAAGGATGCTACTTATTGTTGGAACGAGGATTGCAACAGAAGTCTAGAAACGCTTGAGAAAATGGCTTCAACACCTATATTGGTCTTTCCAAAATGGGGCGTCGAGTTTCATGTGCATGTGGACGTGTCTTGTATCGTGCTAGGAGCGATACTCACTCAACCAGGAGCGGAGGGACTAGACCATCCAATTGCATTCGCAAGTCGCAGGTTGTCCAAAGCAAAGAAGAATTACTCTACTACTAAGCGAGAGGGATTAGCGATGGTATACGCGCTCCAAAAGTTCCGTCACTAACTGCTCGGAGGACATTTTAAGATGTACATGGATCACTTTGCACTCAAGTACCTAGTGAATAAGCCTGTGTTGGGGGGGCGCATTTGTCGGTGGTTGTTGTTGTTTCAAGAATATGATTTTGAGGTTGTTGTAAAGTCGGGACGCCTGAATGCAGGACCGGATCATCTGTCTTGAATTGAGACCGGCGAAGAACCAACAAATCTAGAGGAGGGACTCCCGGACACTCAATTATATGTCGTGCGTATTGCGGATGGCTACTTTGAAGATATAATCCACTTTTTAACTACGAGCACTGTGTCACAGGGGTATTATGTGCAACAAAGGAAGGAATTGGTGATACATACAACAGATTTTATCGTAATTGCAGGCCACCTCTACAAAATGGGCAACGATGAAATATTGCGCAGATATGTACCCGAATTTGAGCACGGACAGATCCTGGTCAAAGCACATGGAGGGGTTGCTGGCGGACATTATGCGG
Organism: Pinus taeda; assembly: GCA_000404065.3. Classification (NCBI taxonomy): domain Eukaryota; kingdom Viridiplantae; phylum Streptophyta; class Pinopsida; order Pinales; family Pinaceae; genus Pinus; species Pinus taeda. The sequence goes on along the minus strand of APFE030396919.1, from coordinate 57,810 downwards.
GTCGCACCACAGCCTAGAAGATTCTTCGCGCCAGGTTATGGTGGCCCACTCTACACCAAGATTCGAAGGCATACTATCGGGCCTACGATGTATGTCAACGGACGGGCAAACCATCGCGGAGGGACGAAATGCCACTTCAGCCATAGATGACGCTACAGTTGTTTGAGAAATGGGTGATTGACTTCATCGGGCCTATCGAACCATGAGGAAAGACGGGCGCGCGCTATATCATCACTGCGACTGAATATTTGACCCAATGGGCCGAGGCACAACCGGTTAAAGATTGCACAACTGCGACAGCAACAAAATTCTTGTTCAAGAACGTACTGACCAGGTTCAGCTGCACCAAAATTCTCATGAGTGAGAGGGGAACACATTTTTTGAATGAAACGATCAGCGCACTCACTGAGGAATTCCAGATCTATCACCAACAGAGCACACCCTACCATCCGCAAGCGAATGGGACCGTTGAGGCATTCAACAAAATTCTGGAGACTGCACTGACAAAGGTCTACAATGCGCAACGAAATGACTGGGATTTGCGCATTCCTACCGTGCTATGGGCATACAGAACTACATGCAAGAAGCTAACAGGCCAGACACCGTTTCGGTTAGTTTATGGCCAGGAGGCCGTTATGCCTATGGAATATATTGTGCCTAGTCTGCGGATCGCGGCAATCATCGATATCGCAGACCGCGTGGCATAGGAAGAGAGGCTCGCACAGCTAGAAGAATTGAAGGAGGAACGGTTTCTGGCTGGATTCCATCAGCATGTTCAGAAACAACACGAGAAAGCGTGGCATGATCGCCATATCAAGGGGCGCACCTTCAAGGAGAATGATCTAGTCTTGTTGTATGACAATGAGTTCGAAAAATTCCCAGGAAAACTCTACATGCACTGGTTGGGACCCTATGTCGTCAAAGAAGTTACCGATGGAGGCGCAGTTCAGCTGGCTAAACTCAACGGAGACCCTTTTCTAGGAAGAGTGAACGGCAGTCGCCTAAGGCTCTACACGAGAGGGCCAACCACCTGACTAGTCGTTCCAAAGATAGTCTCACCACTCCACCCAGTTGTAAGAGAGCGGGGGACGATAAAGCAACCTGGGGGACAGATGTGCGAGTACTACGGTACGCGTACATTTGACCACACACAAGGGTCACAGTCGCACGAGAAGGCTCACGTGGACGCGCTGATAAAAGGAATGATGACCGTTGATATCACTAGGTATGACAAGATGGCTGCATCATGGCGAAAGGGAGCGAGCGGCGGGCAATTAAGCAGAATAGTACGAGTCAGATATGGAACGAACAGCCACAGATTCTACACGAGAAGGTTACACAAACGGGAACGAGCGGCAATCACTGCATTAGAATTTCCCATGACTTATAAATTACCGAGGGGAGTCCACTGGGTGGCCTACGTTTCGGAAACACAGATGGATCTGTTCATTATCTATGCACAAGGTATGCGCCCGAAGGTAGTAATCTGGCCGATGGAGAGGCAGGACTCTCTAAGGAGTATGCGGGTGACAGTTGCGGGCATCCCGCAGGCTGCAGCATCACCAATAGGAGATGTACTGGAAAAGATGGAACACGAAGCAGAATTGGTCTGACGGTCGTCGCCTCGCTCAAGGGCAGGTCGACACACTACAACAGAACAATGAAAGGATGAACAGACGGCAACCACGGGTAGATATGCAATTAATAAGTCATCTTTGATGTCCCTCGAAGATTGGGATCTTATGGACAGCAGCTAGGGTCTTGCAAAATTGCAACACAAGCTGCAGCAGACAGTGCGAAGGGCAGATACGAAGGTCGGAAGTAGCTATGGTGGTACCAAGACGTCCCGTAGGCGACTCATCTGCTCGCGCTAGAATCCTCGGAGGAGGTGTTCTGTGCTAACCGAGCAGAGCAGAATAAGCATCATCGGTTGCGGGATGTGGTAAAAACACTGAAGCAGGAGACGGCTGAAGCATTGTAGGAGACAAGAAGGAGCAACAGGACGACGAGCACCACTCAGAGGGAGGCAAACCGCAAAGCCAAGGCAGAGTATCTAGCCATGCCGACGAGTGACTCGGGACGAGTCACGATGATTGTGTTGGGGGACTGTTGGGTAGCGAACGTCCCATGTAACGGTTTTGGGGCAGAAAGAGTAGGATTAAAATATTGTAAAAACTCCAAAGTATGCGGAGCGCGAAGTGTAATAGATTGAGTCAAAGGGTAGTCCACCTGAAAATAATAAAAAGTAATGTAAATAGAGTAGGCCCGCGCAGGGATCGCGGGCCAGGGAAGGGTATAAATAGAGCGTGGCTCTATGAGGGAAAGGCAGTTCTTTTGAGTGATGAAATATAATGGGTTCTTGAAGAAGAGAGTCTGAAAGCGTCTGTTAGTCCGAGTCAAGGGTTGGGTAGTAGGTAGAAGCTCTACCGTTGTGTGCGCAAAGGCCTAGAAAGTCTGGAGCTGTGTGCGCGAACCCCTGCAGCTGAGTGCGCAAGGTAGATCTAGATGTATTGGTAGAGAATAATAATGAAGATAAGTTTGCTTCTGTAATTCTATGTTATCGCTCATCTGTCTTTATGGTTTACCTTTCTATATTTGGTTAATGCAAATGTGATAAGTGTATGCGAATCTGGGTTCATTCTATGCGCGAATCGATTATGTTGCTTAAATATTTGCTTAAAGTCCCTGTCGAATAGTTCTGGATCATAACTACTTCCTTCAAGTAGAATAGCGCATTAATAATAAAAATATAATCACTCTGGATCTGTGCGAGTACCAAACAGTGCGGAGCTGTAAACTAGTGCGCGAAACTTCCAGACCACACCAAGACATCCCCAGGGTGCGGAAACTTGGTTCCAGCACCCTCCTCTGCTACCTCGAGTGAGACCTTAGTCTGCGCTCCACGGGTTGTTGCCGAAAGGGCCGGTAGCAGCGGGATTTGTTTGGCTAAATAACTCTTCCAAACCTAGGTCAGGCCATATAAGCCAAGTGCGGGGAAAAAGAAAAGCCGCCCTCATCGCGCAAGTACTTTACGCGCTTGTTGTCCGTGCGATATGGACAATAGTCGTTAGATCTGGCGGGGGTGATCTAACGGGTGAGAGCTGTTAGGCAAGTTGGCGTATCGGACGAAATGTGGGTTGTTGGATCAGCGGGAAAAGATCCACAGCGAAAGGAGGTGAAGGTACGAGATGTCCTCGGGGAACGCACTACAGGCGCGTTAGGCATATAGGTGAGGTTTTACGGGGGTTTTGGACTATTGCGCTTGGGGCTAAGGTTAAAGAGGGTTTTGTCAGGGTAGTAGGGTTAACTTAGGAAATAGAAAGGGTAGAGTGTGAGCATAATGAGGGAAGAAGAGGAATAATGGCCCATGTGAGATCCTTTTAGGAACAACGAAGCAAACCAAGCCTTTTCCTTCAACCTTCAAAAATTCAACACTGCATCTCAGGGCTAACAGTACCCTTGCACGTGCAGCCTTTCTATAGCGGTCAAACTCAGTTAATTCTTCACACATGCAGTAGGTCAACCTGCTCAAGAACTCAATCAACTCAGTTGGTCAAATTGTTCTTCCTTCTCACATGTGCGACCAAAACAAGAGAGAGATCAATGATAAAGATGATCTCCAACAGATTTCTCCTTAGTTAAACTTCTCCTCCACTTAGAAAAGATCAATGAGCTTGCTATGTAGATTGATTTGCCTCTCACATGTTGGTCTATTTATATAGAGCTCTAATGTTGAGTGGACACCCACAGAGATGGCTCTTCACCCCCCTCACTTATAAAGCCTACATCACAACACAACATTAGACTAGAATTGTTAACCCGACTAATGGGTAAAAACCCCATTAGATAAACAATTCAAATCCGCTCTATAAAATAGATCACTCCAACTTGGAGCTAACAATGTGAGTATCGTGGGTCATTTACCCTTAACCAAATTAACATGGCCCCATGGGTAAATGTATCAATCTCCCCTAGTCAAATCAGCATGACCCAATGGGAGAAAGTCTACCCCTGTGCCATTCACCCCTAACCATATCAACATGGCCCAACCAAATCATTAAGGGGTTCTTGGGTGAATGTATCATTCCCCCACTAGTCAAATCAGCATGACCCCATGGGCGAATGTTTGTCTGATGCTGCAAAAACATCAACACTGGTATCGACTTAGATCAGTCCTCCCAACTTAGGAAGCAATGGTCTCCACTGTGTTGAGTGCCTCCACGAAATGGGGAAACTTCTGGTGAGCCTCTGGTGAGCCACTTGCCTTGGTGCAAGAGTTGGCCTACTTTGACAACCTAATACAACTAGATACTTTATTGGCAACTGCTCATAATTTGTGTGTCCATGATTTGGGTTGAGCTTTGGCAGTGTTAGTTTGTCTGTGATTTCTTATGTCTCCAAAAATGGTGGAAAGTATAGCCAAAGGCAGTCCACATTGAACAGTGCGTGTAGGCCAAGGAACAGGGGGATACTTAGCTCAAAAGTGTTATCACCCACAACCTTGGTGATGGTGTAAAGTCCATAGCAGAGTAGTCAAAGTGGGGATACTTAGCTCAAAAGGGTTGTCACTCACAACCTTGGTGATGTTGTAAGGTCCATAGTGGACCAATCGAAGCTTCTGATGGGCTCCTACAAGATGTTCCTTCTACAAATGCAACCAAACCTTGTCCCCCACTTGAAACTTGTGTGGCACACGATGTTGATAAATGGCCTTGTTTATACTTAGTATTGGCTTTCTGCAAGATATCATGGACCTATTGGCGAATATGTTGAATTTGTTCAATAAGCTTGGTAGCTTTGTTGGCTTCAGATTGAACGTGTGCAAATTATGCATGTGTAGTTACAAGCGGAAGTGCGAAATCAATGGGAACTAATGGTTGAAATCACAGGCCCACTTGAAAGGGGTTGTGGCCAGTGGAGCTATGGAGAGCTCTATTATAGCTGTGTTGAACATACGATAGACTCTCATCCCATGTGCATGGATGCTCAGAGTTGTATATGTGCAAAATGTGCATGACCATCCTATTGACATCTCTGTCTAGCCATCATTATGGATGTGGAAAGCAATTGATTTTTTGAGTTTGGTGTCCAACAATGACTAGAGGCTTGACCAAAATGCGCTTAGGAACCTGCTATCTCGATTTGATATGATGGTTTATGGGATCGCAAAATGTATCCACACATGTTTGAAGAAGAGCTTCACAGTGGCTTCTGTTGTGATACGCTTTTTGTAGGCAGTCAAGATGGTCATCTTAGAAAATCTATCAACAACCATAAACACAATCATTACCATGCTTGGTAGAAGGAAGGCCAGACATATATTCCATCGAGATGGATTCCCAAGGCTAGTTAGTAGTAGGCAAAGGGATGTACAAGCTTTGCTTCTTAATGGTTGGTTTGGAAATGCCGCGAGTGGTGCAGGACCCGATATACTTGCAAACATCTTGTTGAAGTTTTGGCCAATATAATACTTATGTGGTACTGCCACTGTCTTTCTCCACACCAAAAGCCCTGCTACCCAACTATAACGTGTCTCCCGAATCAACTTGACATGCTCGCTTAAAGGCACACAAAGGTGTCCCAAGTAGCACAACAATGCATCCTGGAGCTGGAAGTCTGGAACTTGCTTGCCTGCCATCAACATCTGGTAGTGGCTACAACTTTTGAGTCACTGTTCTATAGTTGTGGCCATCCAAAGGTCTCATTCCCACAAGAGTTACGAATGGTGGTCAGTGTGACAACTGGGGGTCGACAAAGGCAATCTGCGACGTGATTGGTGCTACCCTTTTGAATTTAGCATTCAAATGGAATAGTTGCAAATATGTGGACCATTTCTGATGGCGGTTTTTCTATAACTTCCCTTGTGTTTGCATAAATTGGAAAGGTCTATGATCTGCATGGATGATAGTATCCTTTCCTAGAATATAATGTTTCCATTGTCGACAAGCCTGCACGATGGAATACATCTCCTTATCACAAGTTGGGTATCTCCAAACAGTTTCAAAGAGTGTCTCACTATGATAGGCCACAACCATCTAATGGGGTTCTCTTATATTGCTTGGCCTTTATGAGCCGACTTGACAGTTATATGACTATTTCTTCATCATTTGTTGGTAGTCTTCTTCCTTAGAGGATGGTGCTTGTCTTAGAGGGCTATTTAACACTAGGTTGACCCATATACATTACATGAAGACTCAAGAAGAGCTTCTCACATATGACTTTGATTCTTTGACTTCTTCCAGACTTATGAAATGAGAAAGAAAATCATTCATTTAATTTACAAAAATATTTCTTTTTCTTGACAAGTACAAAGATCAAAATTGCATTTACAAATACCGAAGCTAGTTACACTTTTCTTCAACATTTCCTCTTAACTAGGGAGGTATTTACAATGATACTTGGTCATTCTCACTCTAAAGAATTTCTCATAAGAAGAATCAGATTGGTAACCCATCTGTATAGCATCATAGTAACCAACATTGTTCATAGCAAGGCCTTGACTAATAGCTCTATCTCTCATAAGATCAGAGCACAATGTTGGTGAGACCAATGACTTATAGACACCTTAGTCATTGTCTCTCAAGGTACATACCCACTTGGGTGTTCACTGAGTATGACCTTCTGGGTCTATTCTTGTCTTGGGTTCCCAACCCTCAAGGAATATTGGTCCTCTTGCCTACTCTTGTCTTGGATGCCCTACACATCCTCAAAGAGTATCGAATGCCAGATGATTACCCAATCCTCCCATTCTTTCTTCGCAAGTGAAGACAAGAATGTTGTGTCTATCTCTTCCTCGTTAGTTGAGGAAGACATGCCCAAGTTTCCTCTGACAAGGAACTTGCCCAAGCTCCTTTGTAATTGGGAACTTGTTTAGAACTCCCTCTTAACTAGGGACTTGTCCATTCATCAGCAATTTCTTCTTTTTAGGTCCTTCAATTGCTTGATCTCCTTCTTTCCTTTGATGTCATGAAGTCTTTGTTTGAACTTCTTCTTGGTAGGGCACTAGCCATCGATCACTTTCCTTCCTGGCTTGTCATGTCATTGCCCCCTCTGTGGAAAGTGGCCTTCTTGATATATGTCAAGTCTTTCGTCATATGGCTACTCCTTCATCATGTTGTCTATGCTTCAGAATACTTGTTACATAGATGCTTAGTTGTACTTGCTTGTTCCCATACTTTGATTTAGTATCCCTTCATGGCTTCATCCTAACATTGCTTCAACATCAAATAGTGGTTTTGTTGGATGGCTTCTTCAACATGACATCTTTGTAGAGTTGAATCAGCACTCTGCGTCTTGATATCTCCAAGGCCTTCATAGGTGTCAAGAGTACTTCGATCTTTTTCCTCCTTTGTCAAGGTTGTCATGCCTTTTTTCGGGAGATATCTTTTAATGGATCATGTTAGATAGTGTGACCATGGTGTTCTTCACATGCTTGATCTCTTTCTCGATTTGCTTCTTCTTAGATTGATTAGTCAACCACCTTATACTCCTTATGGGAGCACTTCTTTATGCTGACCTTTATTGCATTGTAGTACATGCCTTCGAGCATGTCAATGGTGAAAGAGATTCCTTCATACTCGATCATGCTATGGAACTGTTCCCATGACTCAATAATATATATGATGACATGACTTAAACTTTGATGCATACATACCTCATCTTGATTCTGCTTTGATCATCTCGACTTCATTAGATGGTTCTCCTTGATTGGTGTAGCCTTTCTTGCTCCATCTTTTCTTGCCTGAATATCATCCTTTCTTGAATCTCATGAGTGGGACTCCCAATGAGACATCTACTCTTATTTATGAACCTTCTTTTGAAGATTCTATCAGAGGATCTTGAAGACCCTTATCCTGCAATTGTTTCTTCTTCTTGATGATGGAGACCTTCTAAGATTTTGATCATGATCAAATATTCTTTCATCGTGGATGAGGTCCTATACTAGGTATGCTCCTTCTACATGAATATCTTGAGCTATATCTACACCATGCTCCTATATTCTAGAAGATATCTTTAACCATGCATTCTATTCTATTTCTACATGCTCCTATACAACTCAAAACTTTGAAAGAAGACTTTAAGTAAAGAGGTTGACTTAATCATAGTAGAGATCTCGTGGATCTTCCTTCTACTTCTTGTCTTCTTCTTTCACCTCTTGAGTTACATGAGCTTCTTCCCTTTTTCTTTTGTTGTTGTTGTCCTTTGTAAGTTTAGGACAATCCCTTTTGTAGTGTCCATATTGTTGGCATCCAAAGCATTGGACTTTGGACATATCTCTATCGCTTGTTCTTAGTGGACCAAATTTTTGTTTAGCTCTAAGTGATGTGACCTTCATTACCACGATTTCAGAGAATATATCTTCTAGTATTTCATATATCTCTCATTGTGTCTCCTCTTTTGGCATGTGAGGACCTTTGAGTGACTTCATATGATTCCTATGAGTCTCTTGATACATTCAAGCACTGCTTGATCTTCAAAGACCTTTCCATAGATATTAATGACTTCTCTTTTCTATGAGGATTATGATAATCCTCCTTATTCTAAGCAAGGACCTTTTTCATGAGAACTATGACTATCCTCCAATATTTCTATTTGCAAAACAAAGTCATTAAACCAAAAACATGAAAGATACTTACTTGGCATGTGAAGAGGAGATCTTCACCTTGATGCTTCTTTTGCTTGAGTTGCCCATCATGAACCACTAGTATCCTTTTACCAAAACTTCTTTGGGAACCTTCTAACATCATGACATTTGTGACCTTGACATCACTGAGACTGTTTTGAGATCATCTTGACTCCCAATTCATCTTTTAAGATACTTTCGACTTCTACATTTGAGCATATTGTTGACATTCTAGTGATATTGTTTTTCCACAAGTGGACTTTATCACACTCTGTATTCCTTGGAGTGTATCAACAAGCGCCTACATCAAGCATTATCCAACCTACGATAGAGAGACTTATGTTCTAATCCGAGCACTATGCCAATGAGATCATAGACAAAATTCAAGATTTTGATAAGTGTATTGGAATGGCACTGTCCCAAGACAGTGATGCATTGTACATATGATTTGTGTAGAGAGGTATTGTATGGAGAGCCCAAACTTGTTAATAGATAACTAAATTGTGTGTAGTACTGTATAGAGAGACTTTCTTATTACCGAAACTACCTCGTTGCAATAGATTGAGACAGTGGCATAACCTAGATTGTGAGAGGCACTCCTTCGGTCAGTTTTGCCATATATATATCCCTGAGTATGTAATTTATGCTAAGACTGTCTTTTATTTCATAGAGAAGGTTCAGTGATCAAGAAGTGAGGATCCCACGAATGGTACCGATACATTCAATCAAACTGAACATGAGTTTGTGAAAATTTCTGAATCTAATAAACCAGAAATCCCACAGCAATAAACTGATGTACATTACCTTCTTGTATTCTTCATTTAACAAGTTATTTTCGGAAATATTCAAAAAATATAAATGTAAATACACTGCAGCCTACACCTCTATACAGATCAAGTACTGAAAAATAAATGAGACAATCATGCAAAGGACACACTTATTTTTGGACTAGTATTCCTGCACCTCATCCGAGACCCTATACCACTGTTCTTGACCGAGACTTTAGAGGAGTATGCGAAGATATTTCTGCTCCTTATCCGAAGTTGCAGGATATCTGAAATCTCAGAGATGTCCAAATTTTTGTTCCACTGTTTTGCGAAGTTCAGCAGGGTATATATAGTAGTTAGTCTCCATAAATGAGCTGGCATGACCACTGAACTAGTGTGTCACCTTTTATGAGCTGACTTGAAAGTTATATGACTATTTCTTCATTTTTTGTTGGTAGTCTTCTTTTTTAGAGGATGTTGCTTGACTTGGAGGGCTATTTGACACTAGGTTGACCCATATACATTACATGAAGACTCAAGAAGAGCTTCTTACATATGACTTTGACTCTTTGACTTTTTCCAGACTTATGAAATGAGCAAGAAACTCATTCATTTAATTCACAAAAATAATATTTATTTTTCTTGACAAGTACAAAGATCAAAATTGCATTTACAAATACCAAACCTAGTTACGCTTTTCTTCAACAACCACAATCTTCTCCTTACTTTGAGAGCGAATTAGGAAGAAGACAAATTTCTCAGTCTGAGAGATGACCTTAGTACAATGCTTAGTAAAGATCAAAGAAATGGCAGTAGGTGGGGCTACCTATATTATCCTGTATAGTTGTCTACCCAAAGTAATAATAACACTACAAGGTCTAGACTCATACACAACATGATGCTTCCACAAGTATGGTTAGCACTACAAAACATCACAAACTTCAAAGGGGAACAACATCACACAATACCTCATCCTTGAAAGGCTTGATGTTGAAGGGTAGGTGGCACTGTTGGCTGACGCGAAGACCTCGCTCTTGGTGCAACCACTCGATGGTGTATGGTTGTGGGTGTGTTGTTGGAACTTGGTAGCAGGCCCAATCGCTTAACAACCATTGTTAAGATGAGGTTCTTTTGACTCCCACTACCGACAATGAAATGCAATGGCACACCCTTTACCCACATTTGTGAGTGAAAGAGATGCTTACCTTCCTCTGGGTCTTCGGGCTCACTTTGTTGGACCTTCGTGGTGGCAACAGTGGCATTGGGTTCAATGCTTTGTTTCCCCTTGTCTAGGTTTAGTTCAAAGTCGGAACCTACATCTAACCATGAAGTTTTTAACTCAACCACCAGTGACTACTTTGTGCGCCATTCATTGGTGTTATGCGTGGGGCTTCTGTGGAACCCGCACCACTTTCCAGTGTCGTTCTTCGTCTTTCCATTGCCATTCTTTGTTTGCAACTTCAATGGGTTGTCCTCAGGTGGTCCACACTGGCTCTATGCTTTATTTTGCCGTTTGGGAATGCCCTTGCCCTACTTCTGCTATGAAGGATTTGCAAATCTAATCTCTTGCTTATTTTGTTTAAATTTTTGCTCAATTTTGATATCATATCAATATGTTGCAACAAGCGAGGAGATGTCCAAAAACTCCATTTCTGATTGGATGTATCTGTGTAGACAGCCACTGTATTTGAGCACCAAATGTCACTCAGAGTCCTTAATACCTAGCTTACTGTGAAGGGTATGAAAGATATTTGTGAACAGGGTTGTATTGTCCCTTAATAGCATCCCTAAAAGAGTCCCAAGTGGGTGTGCCTGAAAATAGTGCAGATTCCTCTGTGGCCCTTTTCTCATGTTAAGTTTCCCACTAGTCCTTGACTTAGGGGGCGACCTTAAGGAGTGTACAAGTAATTTTTTCTCTATCAAGAAAGTTATGGACTGAAAAATATCTTTCTAGTAGATTTAACCATTTGTCTAGAGCAACTGCATCTATCTAGCCTTCAATTATAGGAATATTAAAATTAACTTGTACCTTAAAGGGGACAACGCCTCCAAAGTGGCCACTTGAATATATGTTGCCTATTAGCATCTGCCGAAGGGTCTGGGCAAAATTATCCATCATCTCATTCCTTTTTCGCTTGAGGGCTTCCTCAAGTAACAGTTTGATGGGATCTCTTGCTCCCTCGTCTTTCTTTCTTTTACCATGGGAGGTTTTCAACGTCGGTGTGGACAGTCTTGCAAGGACTCAAGCAATTCGAGTCCAATCTCCTTATACCCCAACCTCATTTGAGACATGCACATAAAAACAAAGAAAGAGCAGACCGCTTTGATACTACTGATCTGAATTTATGAAGGGAACGAAATGAAGCATAGATTTATAATTGAAACACAAAGATACAATGAAACTTGACTTCAATTCAAAAATGGAAAACGTTGAAAATGTATACATGCAAAATGAAAACAAGCTAGCTCGAACAGTGGTAGCTTATCACTGAGAAGAGATGTGATGGCTACACACCTTCCTAAACAATGTTACAATGAGGCTCAAAGGCCCTTTTATCATCAAGAAGCAATGAGAAACCCTAAACATCCAAAAACCTCACCCTAGGAGATGAAGCGCCAAAGGCTTATGGGATCCGATGGGGTAGGTTACAACGTCAACTTCCCGGGGTTATAACATTGGCATATGATCTCCATTTAGCGTGTGCGGTAGCCCATTGGAAAGGTATATCCAAAGAGTACAATTTTTGATTGGCAAAGGCCTATTTCTCCAAAAAAACACAATTTAGGGCCTCAAAACAGCTCCAGGAGTTCGGGACCTAAAAACTGCCAAAAATAGAGAATTGCCAAAATAGGGAAATTGTGTCGTGGGCTAGTGGAATAGGTGGGTGGCCATTGATATCCACCTGGATCATTTTGATCATTCAGATATTCGAGTTGGCGATGGTAGTCGATAAATTGTTATTTTTAGTTGGTAAAGCTACATGTAGTTCAGTTTATAGTTGTATAGCACTATAGACTACTTCTAATGAATATTTGGTGTTGATATATTGCACAGTAGTGGACAGGGACACCAAGAGGCAGCAAACAAAAGAACCATCTCAGCCCCCAGATCTGTCAAACCCTGGGAGGCAATCCACCCCCCAAGCGCAAGATCCCTATGGAGTTGCTAACTTGGAACCAGGGCCACCTCTTGTAGAGAGAAACATTCCACGGGCTGCATCCAAATCTTCCAGCCAGTCCTTCATCCAAAGTATACATCCTTGAACCACAAATGATAGTAGAGTTGCACACTCAGTAGTGGGTATTTCAGCTAAGGACAGCCCCCCTCCTTTCGATGTCAGGCATTTGATCCTTCCGGGTATTTTCCTTGTACCCTCTTCCAGAGCATTGTATTTTACTTTGGCTTTGCACCAGTGGAGTTTAGATGTGATAGATTACTGTTTCTTTTCTCTTATGGGATTGACCTTTGCACTCCCACTATCAACCATCTGTTATGAACTGAGCAGTCCCATTGACCTACTTTTGGTAATTTGTTGGACATTAATAAACATATCTTATCTGCCAAAATTTACTGTGCAAATTTGTATAGGACATCCATTTCTGATATTATATGATCGCTTCAATAGTCATAACATATTCTAGTGAATGTATGCAGGAATGATCCATTGCAGAAGTTGTTGTGGTTGCAGGTAATTCTGTTAGAAGTCCCTTGGGGTCACAATAAATTGACAATAGAGATGCAGAATAGCAAGTATAGTAAATTTACCTCAGTCCTGATAGAAATGGGCAATGAAGAAGCTGCATTGTCATTGGCTTGAATGGAGAAAGTACCACATCGATGTCCAGCATGGCCTGAAAAAAGAATTTAAGAGCACAAGAAATATATCATTGGCATACATGGTTTTTATGCGAATACAATCTCTGGTTGGAGCTACAAACTATGGAATTCTTAATAAAAACAAATCAAGATGATCTTCCAAAAAGTATATTCGTCCAGAGACAAACATCGTGGGAAATACATTGGAATTAATTATTAAACATACTTCTACCATAACAAGCAAGCAGTTTGGATTTTGATGCCATCGATGAAGCAAATGTACACTTGGTCCAGTTCGTAGACTCCAGTGGGAAGCAAACACTATACATGGTTCCTGCCACGCATCCCTGGTTTAAGATGCTATTAGTGCCTTCGTATATTAGGATCACAACTATTGTGTAAATATCAAAAAGAAAGTTAAAATACAGGAGGAAACTGAGAAAAGAACCCAACTGTATCTGACCACTAATAATAGTCAAACATAACAAGAGCGTCCCTTTTTAAATCAACACATTTGTGATCAAGATTAATCAAGGGTGGTTAAGAAACCATAAAAAGCCACAACTGGATGATCTACTATACACCTTGTTCATACAGATATACATTACTTACTAACCTCAATCAAGCATTCTAGTAGGACAATCACTGTGCTTTAATTGGATAAAGAGCCACAAATTACAATCAAGCATCCTGCAAGGGGATTTGGCTTGCTTTACTCAGTCAGAATGTTAGGACTCATAATATGCTCTCCTCAAAGCACTACAATGCATTTGAACAACAGTGTTGTGCAGATATTATATGAGATGTGCTAGTCTCAGTCTAGTCCAGTTATTTTGCATTCAGAATTATTAACTGTAGGAGTTGCTTAAGTTCTGAGCAATAGCACAGCACAGATCAGAACTCATGCTGTCCAAGACAATCCCTGGGTCTACAATGAGAAAAACCTGGAAAATAATGTCATATTGAACATTGCAGAATTAAAGAACTAGTTAAACAAGTAGCCACAGAACCTCTAATGGGCCCTCCTAAAAACATACACTGTCGTCAAGAATAATATTGAGCAGCCCAACAATGGAAGACTTACTCTATAGTTCACTAAAGATACTGTTACTTTAATCTGGGAGTCTCCAACGATACTAAAATAACCTCCAATGCTGTCTTTTGATGAATTGCAGATATGTAGACAAATACCACGTTTGGATTATTCTTTGCTATGCAAGAGTTTGTGATGCTTGTTCAGTTCTGTAGATGGCTTGAGGGGACTCTTAAGGAAGGCAGATAGCTTATATGTCTACTGAGCATGGCTAGAATTTGCAGATGAGTCAAGTCAACAGATTGGCAAGTCTTGTGCTTATGGACACTCGTCAAAACTTTGTCCCTAGACCAAATCTATAAATGCATGTAATTTCAGTTTTAAATAGCTGCAAGAGTCACATGCAATATATCATACCAGTTAAGTGCTATTTTTACTCTCCGATACAATCTTATGCACCAATAGTATTGAGGAACTGAAGAGATAATAGTCATCTTCTCTCTTTCACAACATTTTCTATTTGCACTAAAGTCATTGGTGATCAGAAACTATCCCTTATTTGATGTTCAGACAATCTGTCCTGAAATCTCAACATTTCTTCTAGGAACTGCAGAGTATTCATCCAAAATCACTTTTACTTCTGATGCTTCTTGTAAAACATCAATGTTTTCTCTTTTTCACTAAGAGCTTTCTTAGAACCTTTCACTCATTCCAAGTTCCAATGTGTTGGCTGTTAATACTCTCTTCAAACAAGTGTGGCACTAATACTATAGCCACCATGGCTACCAACAATGCACTTCTGTACAGATTCACAAACCCTCCCCTTTTCGTAGGTGCACATTAATGATTTTACCTAGGTTACACCAAGCTTCTAGTACATGGGGATGCATACTCAGTACGTCTAGAGACACACCCCAAACTCAAGTTTATGGTTGGTCACTCTACCTCTCATGTTGTAGTGATGTTTTCATCTTATTCAATTCTTAGGTTATATAATGTTTACAAGCTCTGCAGCAATCACAAAAACTAGGTGTCTCTGTGTGCCTCTCAGTGACAATTTAGCTATCTATACACAAGCATACTGCACATGGAATAGAGCAACAATCATAAGAGTCATCCCATTAATAATTCTTTCAGGATTAATAATTCTTATTTATTTATGACATTATGTCCTCTCACATTGCACAGAATACATGGAGTGTCATCACATGACACAGCCCTTTATGACAATAACTCATGACTCTTTGTAACACATATTAGCCATTACAAACTAATCCATACAACTGGAATATAGATTATTTTATTCCTTCCTTAGGTTGTTGATCATCCTTCCCTATAGTCAACAAAAACACAAAAGCAATGTTAAATAACAACTCGTGACACAAACCAGCAGTTGCATTTTTCCCAAGTACAAAATGTTGGCAGATTTTTCCTTAATTCACTATGATCATCTGCCATTTTAGAATAGGCAATTATATTTGATTCTCATATTGATAGATCTACCAAAGTATTAAAGGTTGTCAACAAGAGTTCAACTCATTAATCGAATAATATTATGGGAACTTAATTGAAGCTGCACTTGTAGGAGTTCTCTCCTTATCACCTGATTAATATGGTTTAGTGTTAGATTTTCTTACACTAGCAATCCGGCAGTTAGGGTATTTACAGTAATTTCAGCAGAAAACAAAACGTACCAAACTCAATCACAAAAATGACACAGATCCTGCCCAATCAGAGTTCTTCATTAAATTCTGAACTTACCTGGCCTTCCTTCCTAGGAAAGTGGCCCAACTAAGGAATAATATACAACATTGGATCTGATCTAGTTGATCAAACCCTCCTTGGTTGATTTGGATCTCCTTCATGCCCCTTCCTTAGACCCAACACACTAACTGAGATACCTTTCAATCTTGTGTCTTTGTATGGTGTGTCTTCTTCCTAGCCTTGCTTTTATAACTTTACATTAAGCAAAGTGATTGACGGCCAAGATTAGGTCTCGCCTCACTTGACATAGAGGGCTAAGATTAAAACAAAATCACTAGAGTAATTTACTTTATTTTTCCTAAGTTTGCTTTAGCTCAATAAGCCAACATAATAATCATGTGCTTTTCCTAAGTCTAACTTAGGTTAAGTTACAAAAACACCTTGCTCACACTACAGCAAGTGTCTAAGTATACTTTGGGCGACTTTTGGCTGCCTAGACAGTTAGGCCTGTGCAGAAGTACCTACCCGAGCTTCAAACATCAACACTCCCTCTTAGCAAGGGAGGTACTTATGCCACCTAGAACTGACTTTGATCCTAGGACTACATCTATTGACTTGGCTGCTCCCTCTAAACTGGAAGCTTTCTCTGTCATCTGGTCTAGAAACATCCTCGAAATCTTGTTTCCCTTGGCCTGCTTCCTAGAAGCCTCATACTCCTGAACATCCTATAAGGTCATCTCATACCAAGAGACCTTCTTGAAAAAATTGGGGCAGATTTGGGGAAATTTGTCAACTGCTCCTCCCCCTCTTACACCTAAAAGTTGAATCCCTTTGAGTTACTCAAACTTCAGAGCTTCCCACTCCTTGTCTTCTGTCACTGCTCTGGCTGTGGCCCTTGTGCTAAGCTATGTCATAGGGTTCGTCGAAGCCGAACCTTGAGGTTTGAAATTCAACGAATCTCAAGAAAAACATAAACATTTAAGTTCAACAATGAAATTCGCCAGTGGAGATTGAAAGAGATTTTACGAATTTGTTGGTTGAATAACGAAAACCCTTTTTAATTTTTGGTTATTAGAAAACTCGAATGAAAACACAATCAATTTTGTTAGACATTTGTCAACTATAAAACGAGAACCCGAAAGAAAATACCACAGAGTTTTGATGGCCTGATTATCTAGATGAAAAACGAAAGCTCGAAAGAAAATACCACAGAGTTTTGTTGACCTACATTTTCACTTGAATATGTGAAATTTTTAATACTATTACACTTACTATTTATTATTCACCTATCTGAAAAGATATTTCTCTTTTGCAATTTATATGCAGCAAATACCTAATAAAACACTACTACAACTTCAAAAAAAAAATCACAAGAACTGGGAAAATATTGCACACACACAAAAGAATCGACACTGATATTTGTGGACAAATGTCCCTCGAAAAACCCCAATGCAGGGAAAACTAGTGCAGAAGATGAGGGTTTATTTTATTAATAAATCTTCAGCAATTGAGAATTACAAAGACCACATGCCTCTTACTAGCAAAGCTCCGATAATATCTCTTCTCCACTTCTACTAGCCAAATCAACCATCAGCAATCAAACTCAGCCCTCCTTTGTGAAACTCACACCTCCTCTAGCGACATGCACTAGTAAAATTGGAAATGCGTATTGCCTCTTCTAGAACTTGCACTGCCTCCGAAAATTTGTTCTCGCAATATTCTTTGCCTCCAACAACTTGCGCTTCCTCCTGCAACTAGAAATCAAACTACTGCCCAGCGACTCGCACTAGCTAATGCGACCTCTCTACAAAATTAATTTGGCCTTCTTCCCCCTATCGAAATAACTAGAATCTTCGTGAATAATTCCTCTGGAGATTCTCTCAATTTTCATGTTGAAACCTCACTGCTAGTGTCCTCCACATTATCACTGCACCTTTTCTATCACTGCAGATTTGTGACTCTGATGTGTTCTCCAAATGCCCATCAATTTCATCTTATAATCTCTCTTTGAGCAATAAACTGCCATAATCTAGTCTCAATCAATGGATAAGATCATCTTGACCCTTTGAAACGACTTTTCTAGAAGTCACTAGAGGAAAATTGATTTACCTCAATTAATCCTGATTAATTAAGCCATTTCCCTAAGTTAAACTTATAAAATTAATAAACTGGCTAATTAATTCTAATTAAGGCATTTTTCCTTAGAAACTTTTTTTGGGTATTGGAGATAATTAATCCACTGTGTTCCTTAGCCTCATAGACATCATTTGAGACTAGAACACTTGTCCGACCTGCGTAAACTAACACTCCCTCTTAGCAAGGAAGGTGTTCTACATAATACCCAACTTGTCTCTGAAGAAGATGAATCACGCCTTCCCCAGAGCATTCGTCAATATATTTGCTACCTGCTCATTTCTGGGTGTATACTGCAGTTGAACAATCCTATGTTGCACAAAATCCCTGATGGAGTGGTACCTGATGTTTATGTGCTTTGACTTCTCATGAAACAATGGATTCCCAGACAACCTGATGCAACTTTGATTGTCGTAATGTATCAATGTCGTCTCTACCCTCTTACCAAACAAGGCTACCAGTAGCTCTCGAAGCCATATGGCCTCACATGTAGCCATGCTCGTTGCTATGCACTCTGCCTCTACAAACTCAGTGCCACAAACTTTTGCTTCTGACTGTACCAAGAAACAACTCTTGATCCCATGTCGAAGCCGCACCCTAAAGTGTTCTTTCGAACCATTGCATTACATGCCCAATGTGCATCAATATAGCACACCAACCTGATACCATCACCTCGAGCATACCTGATCCCATACTCAATTGTACAACGCAAGTATCTCAGCACAGCTTCGTTGTTATCCAATGCACTCCCTTCGATTCCACCATGAACTGACTAAGAGAGTTTACTGCATAGGATATATCTAGCCTCGTGTTGACCAAATACATAAGGGAGCCAATCAACCATCTATATAAGGTGGGGTCTACATCCTTCTCCTTGGATGCGTCTACCTTCCTCCAATTTGTGATCATGGGTGTAGACATGGTTGTAGACCTCCATCAAGAACCTCCTCATGATCTCGATGCAGTATTTCCCTTGTCCAAGGAAAATATCACCATTTGTCTACCACACCTCCATGCCTAGAAAGTAGTGCATGAGCCCAAATCCTTCATCTCGAACTCAACTCCAAGATACCTCTTGCACTCCTCTATGAGCCCTAGTGAACCTATTAGAAACAAGTCATCCACATACAAGACAAGAATGAGAATCTCACCCCCAACCACCAAGTAGTAGAGCTTGGCATCCACCTCACTCTTCACGAAGCCCATGCCCTACAAGTACCTATCAATGTGTTCATACCATGCCCTGGGAGCCTACTTGAGCCCGTACAATGCTCTCTTCAACCTGCACACATGGGTCTCATTGTTGTGTGCCACAAAGCCCTTTCATTGCTCTATGTATACCTCTTATTCCAGCTCCCCATTAAGGAATGTCGCCTTAACATCCATCTGATGGATCTTCCATCCCATCTATGATGCTAATGAGATCACAACTCATACAGAAGTATGCCTAGCCATAGGAGTGAATGTCTCCTCCTATTATATCCCCTCCTTCTGAGAGAACCCCTCGGCCACGAACCTTACCTTGTATTTTTCGATGCTACCATCTACACCATGCTTGATCTTATAGATCTAGTGTGATCCAACCACCGTTGTAACTGTCGACCTAGGCACAACTTCCCACACATCATTTCATGATTGAGGTATACACAACCATCGCATCCCACCATACTTGTTGTTGTGAGGCCTCCTGATAGCTGGAAGGCATGTTATCAACTAACTGACTGACCAATGCAATGTAGCCAGTGTACCTCTCTAGTTGTCTTTGTTGCCTACTACTTGTATTAGGAGCTCCCACAATCTCCTGTGCATCCTTGAGTGTTTATTGAACCTCGCGGCTCCTCCTGGCAACTGTAGAAGATGGAATATCCACCTTTATATCCTCTTGATGCATCTCCCTGATCTGTTGCATCTGCTTCTTCATACTCTATGAAGTTTCAAGTACTCTTGCACTTGAGCCTATGCTCGTACTGATAATTGTATTTGTGCTCTGTTGTCCCTGATCCTACTGTTCAACTTTAGGATCTTTTGTTGGTTGCTCACTCTGATCGTCAGCGGTTAGCAAATCTCTGGACCTCTTGTATGTCGTTTCCTCTAGGAACTTCACATCTCTTCTCACTATAATCCATCTAACCCCTGGAATGAAAATCTAATATGCCTTTGAGGTCTCGTTGTACCCCACAAAGTACCCCCTCTCTATAGTCTGATCTAGCTTGGAACGTATATCTCCTGGAATGATAATACGCTAACCTGCCAAATATCCTGAAATGACTGACATCAAGCCTCTTCCTTGTGAATGCTTCCTCTGGTGTCATCTTGCCCAACGCTTTATGTGGAACCCTATTCTGAATGTAAATTGTCGTTCTGCGTGCCTCTGCACAGCGTGGTAGATCCTAGTCATACAGCATAGCTCTAACTGCCTCCGAAATAGAACAATTCTTCCTCTCAACAAACCCATTTTGTTGTGGGTTGTAAGGAACCGTCCACTCACTCTTGATTCCTGCCCTGGTACAAAACTCCCAGAACTCCTTTCCTGTGTACTCACCTCCATTGTTTGACCAAAAAACCATGATGTTCATGCTTGTCACATTTTCTACTAGAGCATTGAACTCCTAAAAGCAACCGAAGAACTCATCCTTGGTCTTCAGTAAGTATATCCAAGTCTTCCTGAAGAAATCATCGATAAAAGTAACAAAGTACTCGAAGCCCCTGAGAGACTCCATAGACATCGGGCCATATATATTTGAATGTACTAAGTCAATAATACCTTTGATCTGGTGTCACTCCTTGGAAAGAATGCTTTCAGAAAATTCCCCAACACACATCCCCTGCAAGTGTCAACATGCATTGTGCTCACATCTAGAACACTTGTCATGGTCTCATGAAGCAATCTAAGTGCTCCATGATGTATATGGCCCATCCTCCTATGTCATAGCTCCCCCTGATCCCTCGGATTACTACTGTTAACTAGTGCCTTAGGAGTATCCATCTGCAACCTGTACAACTGGACGCTCCTAAATCCAATCACTATAGGTGATTTCCAATCCTTGTGCCTAATCAGCATTTGTGCCCCCCTAAAGAGTAGATCGTACCCTTTATCCTGAACAATAGATATATAAATCAGGTTCATACCCAAGCACAACACGTGCAACACATCATGAAATGAAAATCGGCTTGCCATTCTCCATCTGAAACAGAATAGTCCCTCTTGCAATTGGATTGCACTTGGCCATATTCCCCATTTGAATCTGGAATCTAATGTCCTCCTCCTTATAGTTGGAGATGTACTCTCTAACTCCTATCATGCGAAATGACGCCCCATTGTCTATATACCAAACACCCTGTGAGGTCGAGCTAAACAAGCAAGTAATAAGTGTGAATTCCTGATCCATTTTGCTAGAGAGCTCATCTGCACTTGTTGAAGCTATTGTTTGCTTCTTGCCCTTCCTCTCAATCTTCCTATGTGGACAATTGTTGACATAGTGGTCGAACTCATGACAGCGATAGCATTTCACTTTGGAAAGGTCCTTCTTCTTCTTCTCATCTTTTGTGTTCGATCTCTTGTTGTACCCCTTCTTTGCTTTTCCTTTTCTTGTTAGGACCACGTTCTCTTATAGTGTTGATTTGGAGTAGCATCGGATGTGCTCTAGCCATTAAAATTGGTGGAGAGGCTAAAGCATATGAGATCTCCAAGACCCAGAAATGGTTTGGGCAGATTCTACCTAGTTTAGGAGATATAAAAATAATTAATATATTTAATGGAGTTCCTAAGTCTAAACTTAGGAAAAATAAAATATTAATGGGGATTAATATAAAACAAGAAAAGTATAAGAGGAGGGTTGAGGGTCAGTTGGAGGACACACCAAAGTGATCAGTCATTCGATTTACTAGAGAGGGGTTGCTAAGTAAAGACGAATCAGTGATCAGCAACGAAGGGCTGTGAGTACTGGACAGAGAGGCAGAGATAGTGCTGAGACCAGCACAAAGGCAGAGAGGCAAATGCAGAAGCCAAAGCAGGCCACGCAAAGCCCAGCAGAGACAGTGCAAAGGCCAAAGGGTCTGCGTCATCCATGCAGACGGCAGCAGGAGTGACGCAAAGGGTCCCAAAGGCTGCGCAGTGCCTCAGATGGCTAACACAGAGGGTTTTGAGGCTGACGCAGAGGCCAGGAGGGCTGACACACTGCTTCAATTGTGCTGGAGAGGGTTTCATGTGGCAGATTTTCTGAATATCTGCTTTTGAATAGAGAGGTATTATTGTGCTTCAGTTGTGCTAGAGAGGGTTTCATGTGGCAGATTTTCTGAATATCTGCTTCTGAATAGAGAGGTATTACTGCCAGTTATTTTTCTCTGTCAGGTGAGCCAGTTTGGCACCCAGTTGTACTCAAGGATATACTGCATAATAAATAAAACCTCAGAATTATTGCACCGGTTTTCCCAAGTTGGGTTTTTCCAGGGATGAGTTGTCCAAAAATAACAGTGTCACTTGTGTGTTTGCTAATTCTTTCAGTTGTTGATCTGTAGATGATAGAGACTGTATTGTGTTTATTTCGATGTTCATATGTTAAAATAACTTGCTTGTAATTAATAAGTAGGAGAAGTAAACCAGAAGAATATAGATAAAATTTCTAACAGGTAATACTTAGAATTTCAACATGGTATCAGAGGATGGTTGCAAATCACAGGAGAGTTGAAGTCACCAGCTGAAGTAGAGCATTTGCAGCAAAACACAGTTGTCCCGAATGATAGAAGTTGTTCCTTGCAAAAAGCGACATAAGAAGGGTTGACGCAGAGGGATTGCGTCATTAGTCCAGGCCAGAGAGAGGCCAACGCAGAGGCTGAGGAGGGCAGAAAAGGGCTCATGCAGAGCCATGCAGAGACTAGGAGGGTTGATGAAGTTGGCTAGGAGAGCATCTCAGCCAATGACGGGATTGCACATAGCCTAGAGGCTCAGTCCTTCAGTTGCTGGGGCATAGGAGGCTGTGGGTAGTTTGCGAGGAGTGGAGCTGGTGGGGTGTTGTGGGCAGAACAGTACCTAACAGGGCAAAACCAAGGTAGAGGGAATCGCTACCGAGGTGGATTTCTAACCAAGGAATCCAAATCAGTGTTGCAGGTGCATAGGAGATCAGAGAGGTGCAACTCGACAGTTGGCAGGTGATTTCCAGGATGGAAATCGAGACTCAGAGGGAGTCTAGCAAAGAACTTCCAGGCGAGTAGTACAGAGACTCAGCAGGAGTCGAACAGAGAACTTTCTGAGGGAAGTAGAGAGACTCGGATGAGTCGACGAGAAGAGAAGAGAGATGGCCATGAATGGACTAAGGGATCAGGACAGGCTAGACAAGGCGTCCAACTTTGTGGTCTGGAAGGCCAGGATCTTGTCCATTCTAGACAAACATCGCATCAAGGCCTTTGCCTTGAGAATAGTGGCTATCCCAGTTGACCCAGCTGATAATGAGAAGTACAAGGAGGCAATGGCCAAGGCGAAATCCATCATCCTTGATGGGGTCAAGGATCATGTGGTCCAACATATTGTCGATACGGCAAAGGAAATGTGGGACACCTTGAAGACGTTGTACCAGCATACTTCCATGCAGAGGAAGATGTTACTTGAGAATCAACTGCGGTCATACCAGATGCAAAAGGGGGATCAGATAGATCACTTCCTCGGTCGGTTGAAGGAGATCAGGGACCAACTAACTTCCATAGGGGCCACGCCTGATCAGGAGTTGATGGTGAGGACCACACTAAATGCAGTCTTCGAGGAGTGGGAGACATTTGTCCAGAGCATATTGGGCAGGGCGAATCTTCATGATTTGGAAGAACTGTGGACAGCTCTTCGCCAAGAAGAGACCAGACACTTGAGCAAAGCAAGAAGTAGCAGCAAAGGAGTCCGGATCAAGAAGGAAGAGAGGATGCATCTCTGGCATCCGTGGGGAAGCAGGAGAAGAGGAAGAAAAAGGACCTCTCCAAGGTCAAGTGCTTCAACTGTGGGGAACTGGGTCATTATGTGAACCAGTGTCTGAGGAAGAAGAACAAGGGAGAGGCGTCTGACTCTAAGGCAGCACCAGTGAAGGTGGAAAAGGAGGTAGAGGAGGATGACGATTATGCCATGAGTGCTCACGTACCTCTAGAGAAGAGGTGGGGAGACATCGAGCTGTAGTCAGGAGGGCTACAGGCGATGAGGGGCAGGATCCTTGAGATACCCAAATTCTTGGATCAGATCCTTGCTATGGGAGCCCTGATGTGAGAAGTAGCAAGGCTGGCGGATGTCAGTAGAGAGGGATGCGGATGAAGCAGCAGAGAGTGCTACAGTGCAGGTATCCCCGAGCAACGCAAGGCTAGCAAGCTGCAGCAGTGTGAGAGGCACAAAGGAGGTTGTAACAGTGCAGGAAGCACAGAGAGGTTTGCAACAGTGCGAGAGGCAAGGAGTTGTTGCAGCAATGCAGAGGCAGTAGAGGGAGCACTTGATAGCGGCAGAGAGAGCTTCAACATCAGGAGTGTTTCTAGCCCGACAGGGATATCAGTAGTTGGGTGGATCAGTGACTTACTTCTCAGTAACTGAGTTGCAGTGTAGTAGCACGATGCAGCATGATAAGAGGGGGTTGCAGATGCAGTGTTCGGAGAAAGGACCAGCAGCAACACGGATGTTGTACGGATGCAGCAACGGCAGTGGCAGAGCCATGGGCAACAGTACAAGATGCAGCAATGCAAAGGATGTTGGGCAAGGAGGCCTAGCATCAGCACAGGTACTGTGTCATATAATCAGACTGATGCTCAGTATGGAGTATTACTAGAGCACAGTCCTCGCTACGAGGGAGTGTTGATTTGGGGTAGCATCGGATGTGCTCTAGCCATGAAAATTGGTGGAGAGGCTAAAGCACATGAGATCTCCAAGACCCAAAATGGTTTGGGCAGATTCTACCCGGTTTAGGAGATATTAAAATAATTAATATTTTTAATGGAATTCCTAAGTCTAAACTTAGGAAAAATAAAATATTAATGGGTATTAATATAAAATTGGGTAAGAAGGTTCCAAAAGACATGGATCAAGCCAAATCTAATCTTAGCAGTTGATTAGAGATGTAATCTCAACCGTTGAAGGACCAACAGGAAAAGTATAAGAGGAGGCTTGAGGGTCAGTTGGAGGACACACCAGAGTGATCAGTCATTCGATTTACTAGAGCGAGGTTGCTAAGTAAAGTTGAATATGTGATCAGCAACGAGGTGCAGTGAGTACTGGACAGAGAGGCAGAGATAGTGCCGAGAGACCAGTGCAGAGGCAGAGAGGCAGACGCAGAAACCAGAGCAGGCCACGCAGAGCCTTGCAAAGACAACACAGAGGCCAGAGGGCCTGCGTCATCCACGCAGAGGGCAGCAAGACTAACGCAAAGGGTCCCAGAGGCTGCGCAGTGCCTTAGAGGGCTAACGCAGAGGATTCTGAGGCTGATGCCGAGGCTAGGAGGACTGACATAGTGCTTCAGTTGTGCTGGAGAGGGTTTCGTGGTGCATATTTTATGAATATCTGCTTCTGAATAGAGGTATTACTGCCAGTTATTTTTCTCTGTCGAGTGAGCCAGTTTGGCACCCAATTGTACTCAAGGACATACTGCATAATAAATAAACCTTCAAAATTGTTGCACCGATTTTCACAAGTTGGGTTTTTCTAGGGACGAGTTGTCCAAAAATAACGGTGTCACTTGTGTGTTTGCTAATTCTTTCAGTTGTTGATCTTTAGATGGTTGAGACAGTATTGTGTTTATTTCGATGTTTATATGTTTAAATAACTTGTCTGTAATTAACAAGTAGGAGGAATAAACCAAAAGAATACAGATAAAATTTCTAACGGGTAACACTTGGAAATTTCAACATGCAGCTCCTCACTCTTTTGAGTTCTACCATTACTGGCACTGACAAGATCGAGTCTCAAATACTCCAAAGTGAAATTGCTCCATAATCGATCTGGTAATGTGTCTCATCCACTAATGACTAGGACAAAGGCACCCCACTGCTTCATAAAGCCATTCAACATTATATGCACCATCTCATCATTATCTAGTTTATCTCCCGCTATAGCTAACTCGTCCTTTACCAATCTAAGCCTAGTGAGGTAGACTATAACATCTTCTCCCTTGTTCATTTTGGTATTCCTCAGCTTTTCTCTAAGAAGTAGCTTCCTATAAGTGGTAGCATCCTGGAATAGTTTCAAAATTGCGTCCCACATTTTCTTTGTTCTATCTAACTCAACGATATGCGGAACTATATGGTCTTTGATTCCATTAAGGATTATCCTCCTTGCCTTGGCATCCTCCTCGTATTTTGCAAGTTGTGTTGGATCCGTTGGAACAGCTATCTTGACCCCTTAAAATGACTTTTCTAGAAGTCACTAGAGCAAATCGATTTACCTCAATTAATCCTGATTAATTAAGTCATTTCCCTAAGTTAAACTTAGGAAAATTAATAAACTGGCTAATGAATTCTAATTAAGGCATTTTTCCTTAGAATCTTTTTCTAGGTATTGGAGATAATTAATCCATTGTGTTCCTTAGTCTCATAGATACCATCTGAGACTAGAACACTTGTCCAAGCCACATAAACTAATAAATTGAGAGATATAAAACCTAGCAAGTATTCCTACTATCAAGTGACTATGCCAGTGAATATTATGATGATCATGCAACTATATTGGTTAATGTGCAAATGAATAGTGGGTGAGTCATGATAGTTTAATTTATGAGGTAATTTTTTTCATACAGTGTAGGATAAGTAAGCTTTAAATTATACTTTATATTATATATTTATTAATACATAGGTTATATTTTATGTAATAATTGTAATAAAGTGTTTTGTAATATATTATAATGTTAAAAGTATATTTGTATATCATAGTTAATAAACCATTTTATATATTAATGTGTGATAATATTATATATAAATATATTAGATGCTATTTTTTATTTATAAAAATACAAATATATATAATATGTTATAAAAACATTATATTTTGAAAATATATAATGGAGGAATCTAACTGCAAACCTTATTCGAATTTTACTAAAACATTCTAATTTGAATCAAATTTTATCCTTGTCGAACTCGAACCCGAACCATGTTGTTGAAACACTGAGAGGGGGGGGAATCAGTGTTTCATTCAATTGTTATAATTAATGCCAGTTAAGATTTTTCACAATTACAACCAGAAACTATGTAACGGGGATTTTATTAAGAACAGATGACGACACCAATCCTATTTTTACAATAGATTGAGTACAATAATGTTGAGGGCTCCAACCCTTCAATCCACCAGGATCCAACTTGGGCTTTACGAGGCTCCAACCTCTAGGGCTCCAACCCTGTCTTTCACAAGGCTACAACCTTGTTTTTATGAGGCACCAACCCCTAGGGCTTCAACCCTTCAACTTTTAGTAAACAGAATGTATAAACGACTTACTTCAATAGTCAAACAATTGTTCCACAAGACTGCTCCAAACTTCCAATTTGTACACTCTCCAAGATCTGAATGACAGCTTTCTTCACTATTCCAAATCTCCAAGATCTTCACTATTCAAGGCACAAATTATTTACTGTTTCACACCTCCAAATTCATCATTGTGCAAGCCTTCAATCCTTCATTGTTCAAGGCCATGAGTTCTTCATTGTCCAGAGATTTTAAGTCTGAAGTGTCAAAGATAAGTTTGCCACAAGTCTGAGTTATAATTGGTCCAAACCTTCACCAATCAAGCCACAGTTCCAAGCTTATGTGTGTGCCAAGGTTCCACGGGTCTGAATGGTATGTAACCCACAGGTGACTGATGATTTTTAGACCGAGCCCTACAAATAATTTTTCGACCACCTGTCCACAGGTCCAAGAAGAATGTAGGTCCTGAAATTCTGCAACAAGGCCTCCACCACAAATCTGAGCCTCTTCAGAAGTCTGTCTGAATCACTAAACCACCTCAAAAATACTTCGACTGGTCCTAACCAAATCAAGTGACTTTTCTTTAAGGTTTATTACTGGTCTGAGTTTCAACGAGCCTCCAACAGGTTTGTCCTTAAGCTTCCGAGCTTCTGTAGTGGTAGTTGTCCACATGTCTGGTCTCCGAGACTTGTGGCTCCAAGCCTCTCCACAAGAGGTTGTCACAGGTGTAGATTCGAGCTCTTGTAAATCCGAGTTCTTCAACAAATCTGAGCCTTTACAAGATGACTATTGATAGGTCTGCCAAGTTACAATAGGTCACTGTTCCTTAGGTCTGTAGTTCGAGCTGGAAGGATAACCCAATACAAAAATATGCCCAAACTTAATCTTCAACATCCTCCTTGGCCTCCTTGGTTCACGAGATGTGAACTCTTACACTTATGTCTTGAATCTGATCCAAGGTTGATACTTAGAATGAAGAGCTCGAGTTTATATTTATACATGCATTTGAGTTATAATGAAGAGATGCATCACTTGATGACAATCTGACTTGTACATGTAGGCTCATGTAGGCTAGCATCAAAAATCATTATATTTCAACTTGTAAAATCATTTTCTCTCAGCCTCTGAGGAGTTAGAAGGTGTGAAATAGCTCATTGGAAAGAGCTCAATGTCTTCTACGAGCCTATGCCAATTTCATCCTTAAATAAGGTCATTTTACCATCAATAAAATTATATTTGTGAATTTCCATCAGCATGTTAATCATGACAATCATATGTTTTTCCATGGTAGCCTTTAGGGTTCCATCATATGTTAGGGCTTCTTCTTTAGGGCTCCAAGTGTGTTCTTCATCTAGAGCATCTTTAACAAGGTTGGGGCTTCAACAGTCATCCATGCGTCATTATCTTCATCAATGCTCATATTGACATCAATGACAATTTTGATCAACAATCTCCCCCTTTGTCATTGATGGCAATATTCTCTCTTCATCCAACATTTTCTCGCCCTTTGACATCAATGGAAAATTGGGTGTCCAAGTACTCCCCCTATCAAGTTGCTTCTTGTCATGTTGCTCCCCCTGTCATGGTGCTCCTTCCCCTATCAATGTGTTGTCTTAATGTGATGCAAGAGATATGACCCCATCTTCTAGCGAAGATATTCAAATGCTTCTCGTGATAGGGGCTTTGTGAAAATATCTGCAATTTGTTCCTTTGTATTGACATATTCCAATCTAACATTTTGCTCTGCAACTTGTTCTCGAAGGAAATGGTATTTGATTGGGATATGTTTGGTCTTTGAATGCATTATTAGATTCTTTGAAAAACTGATGGCGTTGGTGTTGTCATAATAGATAGTGACTGGTTGATTAGTTTCTATGTTGACATCTTTCAGAGCTTCCTTCATCCACAATATTTGAGGACAACAATCTGCAGCAGCTATGTATTCGGCTTCATTTGTGGAGAGAGATATAAATGATTATTTTATGCTAAGCCAAAATACAAGATAGTCTCCCATGAAGAATGCATTTCCACTAGTACTTTTTCGATCATCTATGCTTTCAGCCCAATCAGCATCAGTATAAGTTGTCAAAGTAAGAATTGTGCTTTTCGGATACCATAGTCCAAAATTAAGAGTACCTTTCAAATACCTAAGATTTCTTTTAATAGCCATCAAATGGGATTCCTTAGGAGCTAATTGAAATCTTGCCACCATTCCTACTGCTTCGATAATATCGAGTCGTGAAGCAGTTAAGTATAGAAGAGCCCCAATTATTGATCTGTAAAGAGTTGAGTCTACCGAAGGGGATTCATCATCTTTTCTTAATTTGCAACCTGTAGTCATCGGTGTGCTCATAACAACACATTCTTCCATCCCATATCTATTAAGCATGTCTTTAAGATATTTTGTTTGGGATATGAACATACCTGCTTTAGTTTGAATTACTTGTAGTCCAAGGAAATAAGATAATTCGACAATCATAGACATTTCAAATTCCTTAGACATGTTTTGAGCAAATTCATGACTCATATCATCATTGTTGCTGGCAAAAAATCAGATCATCAACATATACAAAGGTAATTAGTAATTTACCATGTTTATTTGAACCCTTGTTGTTGTAGATAATGATCCAATCTTGAGTACCAAGCTCTAGGAGCTTGTTTTAATCCATACAACGCCTTTTGTAATTTACAAATGAAATCTTTCCCTTCTACTAGATCAAACCCTTCTAGCTGCTCCATGTAAACTTCTTCCTTTAGATCACCATTTAGAAATGTTGATTTCACATCCATTTGATAAACTTTGAACCAATGTTGCACGAAGCGGGGACGCAGAAGCGTCATTTTCCAAGAATCTAGGAAGCGAAGC
>APFE030396919.1:9068-27438 GCA_000404065.3 Pinus taeda | reverse complement strand
CTTTGCCTCTACCTCGATTGTCTAGGGATATTAGTCAACATTGCCCAATTTTGATCAAACTACCTAATTCAAGACTTACAATATGGTAGAAGAAGCTTAACATGCTTGATCGATGATTTTGACTTGATTGAAAGGTAATTTTTTGCTAAGGGCATACCGCGTGACAAAGGAGTTCAACAATTAACACCACCAACACTATGGTACATATAGGGCTTGGTGTTCTTGATTAAATGTTAATCGCATACCTTCATACTTGATATAATCTAATGAAATGCCACAATCCCATTGATCCTGAATTCCTGAAAACTGTTAAGTCTGCTAAATTTTGAATAGGATATGAAATTCTATTTTCTCCATATGAAGTCCATATGAAATCCAATTCACTTTTACTTTAAGAATTTAACATTACCATGAGGGAGCATCTACTATATTTATACTTTTTTATATTTTTTTTGCCTTCATTCCTCACCCTAACCCAAGGTGGACCCACCCCCAACAAGCAAACTCACCTAAAATTATAAAAAAAATTGAAAAAAAAAAAAACGATTTTCTAAACGCTTTTCCGGAATCGTACGGAAGCATACGCTTCGCCCTCCAAAGCACCACGCTTCGTACTGCCGAAGCGCCATACAAAGCGCACTTTGGAGATTCGAAAGCGCGCTTCAGAGGAAAGCTTCTGAAATTTCCAGGAAGCGTCCAAAACAGGCGAAAGCACGCTTCTGAATTTTGGAAGCGCGCTTCCGGGGACGTTTCCTGGATGCATCCGCACGGGACGCGCTTTGGGCCTTGGAATCGGGGGGGGACACTTCTTGCAACATTGCTTTGAACCCTTTTGAACAAGCAAATGCCAAAAACAATCTTATAGCTTCCAATTGAGCTACTGGGGAAAATGTCTCTTCAAAGTCAATTCCTTCAATTTGTGAGTATCCTTTACAAAACAGCCTTGCCTTATTTCTAATGATCTGACCATCTTCATTCATTTTGTTTTTGAACACCCACTTGGTTCCAATAATATTTTTATCTTTTGTATGAGGTACGAGTTCCCATGTTTCATTCTTTTCGATTTGAAACATTTCTTCTTCTATAGCTTTCACCCAATGAGGGTTCTTACTAGCTTGAGCAAAGTTTTTGGGTTCTACCATGGATATTAAGGCAACATCATCCTTTCTTGGTGTATTTGTCATCCTTCTTAGAGTTTGTATTCAATCTACATTACCAATAATATGTTCTTTTGAATGGTTGGTGGAGTTTGAGATGGTTCCTTTTGTTTTTCTTGGTCCTTTTCTTCCTTTGTTGAATCTTCTTCAGATTCTTCAAGAATAGAATCTTCTTCACGGACTTCAATTTCCTTTTCTGGAAGCAGTTTGTCAATCTTTACATCAATGGTTTCTACTATCTTTCATAGTCGATTATTGTAGCATTTGTATGCTTTGCTCCTTGTAGAATAACCAAGAAATATTCCTTCATCAACACGAGAATCAAACTTGCCTGGTGAGTCATCATTGATCTTCATAAAGCATTTACTTCCAAAAATTCTAAAATATTTTACTGAAGCAGGTCTTCCTTTCCATAATTCATACAGAGTCTTGTCATTATTTGGTCTTAGTTGGGCTATATTCAAGGTATACATCATTGCCCCAATTGCTTTTGTCCAAAACTTGGCCTGCAAATCAACTGCTAGTAACATTGTTCTCGCCATTTCTTGCACAGTTCTTTCTTCCTTAGACTGCTCCATTTTATTTAGGAGTTCTTGCTACAGAATGTTTGCTTTTGATTCCATGTATTTTACAAAAATGATTGAATTCCTATGAAGTAAATTCTCCTCCTTTATCTATTCTAAGATACTTGATATTTTATTCTTTTTCATTTTCCACAAGAGCTTTAAAATTCTTAAAACATTCAAGAGCCTCGAATTTAAATTTTATAAAGAATACCCACATCATTCTACTATAGTCATCTACAAATAGAGCAAAGTACCTTTCACCTTGTAGAGTTGGAGTTCTAGTTGGTCCACATAAATCTGCATGTATGATCTCCAAAGGTTTTGATGTTGAGAATTCCTAAGTCTTGAAGCAAGTTCTAGTTTGCTTTCCATGTTGACATGGGCCACACACAACCTGTTCTGTCTTTAGAATTTTTGGAATGTCTCTTACTGCACTTGTTTTGTTGATTTTAACCAAGTTGTCAAAGTTTAGATGTCCCAATCGCTTGTGCCATAACCAACTTTCATCTGTTTGACTCATATAGCATTTTCTTCTTGAATTTTACTGAAATGTATGTGCTATCTGGTGTTCTTACTCCTTTTCCCACAAGTTCTCCTAAAGAGGATTTTTTTATCTCACAGTGTTTAGTACTAAAGATAACATTATGTCCTTGGTCACAAATTTGGCTAATGCTAAGAAGATTGTGTTTGAGCCCTTCTACCAGCAGTGTGTTTTGTGTTTTTCCCTTTCCATTAACAAGAGCAACTGTCCCTTTTCAGGAAATTTTAGCAAATCCACTTCCAAAGGATACATTTCTATCCTTTTTGTTTAATGACATAAACTTCTTTTGGTCACTTGTCATGTGTCTTGAACATCCACTATCCACAAACCATTGATTTTCATCACTTTGTGCACATAAAGCTAAGACCACATTTATCTGTAGTGGGTTCCTCCTTTTTAGACTCTTCCCTTTTTGACATAAATGAACAATTTTGTGCATCATGACCAAAATCATTGCATTTTGAACATACTAGATCATACTTAGCTAAAGGATCAAATGAATTATAGGTCTTGATTTGACCTTGTTCTTTTGAGCCAAGCGGCTTACTTTGATAATTGGTCTTATATCTCCTTGAGCTATTATCCTTATAAGCCTTGCAACGCTTAGTTTGATGACCAGAATTTTTACAGTAGAAACATAACCAAGAAAGATAGTTTGATACCTGTTTGGATAGCCTTGACTTGATGTAATATTCTTTCCTGGAGATAGCTTTCTTTCATTCCTTGGGTTCTTGTAGGTAAAACTTTGTTCTAGGTGGAACGACTCCTCTTCTTTTGGATGATTGCAAAGGATGTCAGCATAACTTCTTTGGATTTCTTCATTGGCATTCTTCTTTGAACTTGATGATTCACCTTTGAAACCAATTCCAGCCTTTTCATGTTGAGGACTTTGAGTATTAAGGATGATATCAAGAGTTTGAGAACTTTGCCAACTCTTATTAACCTGATTCAACTCATTGTTTAGAGAGACAATTTCAGCTTCACGTTTCTCGCATATTTCTTCTCTTTCTTTTGGTTTGTTGTTCAAAAATTCTTTCTTCCTTTTTGCTTTTTCCTTTTCTATTTTGAGAGAAATGACCTTCTTCCTTAATTTCTCATTTTCTTCAATAGCACTCATTAGTAATTCATCTACATTTCCTTCTTCTTCTCTTTCGGAATCATCACCATTTGCGAATTGTGAAAATTCTATCACTGCAGCAACTAATTTACTTTTCCTACTTATTGCATCATAAGTTATTCATGAAATTACTTCAACAAACATTAAAATAAATACTATTGCGGATATCACACCGTAATACAGAAACAAACATATGCACACATTGACACAGTTATTTTGGACTAATGTCCCCAGAAAAACCCAATGTGGGAAAACCGGTGCAGTAAAGGAGGATTTTATTATTCAGCGATTTTCTTGTACAACAGGGTGCCAAACTGGCCTACCCACAGATAGACAAACTTCCAGCACTTTTCTAAACCCAATGTAGGCCCTTATGACCTCTGCTATAGCCCGAAACCCTCTGTGTCAACTTGAAACCCTCTGCGTCAGCATGCTGAAGCTCTGCGCAGCCTCTCTGGGCTTCTGCGTCACTCCTGCAGCCTCTGCATGGATGACGCAAGCCCTTCTGGCGCAGTCTCTGCTGCCTCTGCGTGGCTTCCTCTGGCTCTGCTTCTGCCTCTTCTGCATTGATCTCTCGTCTCTCTGTTCCTACTTATTGCCTCCTGACTGCTCTCCAAACCACTGGTTCAATTTCTCAGCAAACCCCACTCTAGAAATTGAACTGACTGGGCTCCCTCAAAGTGTTCTCCAAGTGCCCCTCAAGCCTCCTCTTATACTTTTTCTGTTGACATCTCAATAGCCGAGATTAAGTGCCTAATCAATGGCTAAGATTAGATCTGGCTTGATCCATGTCTTTTGGGCCATTCTAACACAGATTCATATTAATACACATTAATATTTTATTTTCCCTAAGTTTAGACTTAGGAACTCCATTAAAAATATTAATTATTTTAATATCTCTTGATCTGTTTAGAATCTGCCCAAACCCTTTCTAAGTATTGGAGATCTTATGTGCCCCAACGTCTCCACCAAATTTTGTGGCTAGGGCACATCTGCTGCTACCCCAAATCAACACTCCCTCTTAGCAAGGACTGTGCTCTAGCAATACTCCTCACTGAGTATTACTCTGATCATCCAGTATCGGTACCTGTGCTCATGCTAGGCCTTCCTGCCCAACATCCTCTACGCTGCTGCCTCATGTACTGTTGCCCATCACTCTACTACTGCCACTGCTGCATCTGTACGACAGCTCCCTCTGCATCTGTGTTGTTGCTGGTCCTTTCTCCCAACATTGCATCCACACTACAACTCCCTTTGCATCTGTGCTATTGTTGGTCCTTTCTCTCAACACTGCATCTGCACTGCAACTCCCTCTTCATTTGTGTTGTTAACACACTACTTCTGAAAGGGGTTCTTTACCATCCCCATCTTTTCCCTGAAGTAGTCAAGTTTTGACTTTCCAAGGGCCTTGGTGAGGATATATGCCACTTGTTCCCCTATAGGAGTGTAGCTCAACTGTACAGCTCCTCGTTGGACACAATCGTTGACAGAGTGACACCGGATATCAATATGCTTCAACCTATCATGAAATACTGGATTCTCAGAGAGTTTGATGCAACTCTGATCATCACACATGATCCTGGTCACCTCCATATTTCTTCTGAATAGGTTTACAAGCAGTTTTCTAAGCCATATGGCCTCACACGAAGTTGTGCTTGCTAACATATATTCTGCCTCAGACGAGCTCAGAGCCACGGACTTCTGTTTCCTACTGCACCAAGAGGTTATTTTTGATCCAATGTTGAAACAATACCCATAGGTACTTTTCCAATCCACTGAACTTCCCGCCCAATCTACATCAGTAAATCCACTCAACCTGATATCCTTCCCCTCGTTGTACAAGAGCCCATAATCAATTGTTCCCTGTAAATACCTGAGAACGTGCTTGGCTGCTACCCAATGAGCCCTCTTTGGTTCCACCATGAACTGACTAAGGGTGTTGACAGTGTAGCAAATATCTGGCCTAGTATTGACTAGATACATCAGGTACCCCATGAGCTGTCGGTATAGGGTGGGATCTACATCCTTGTCTTCTAATGCATCAATCTTCTTCCAGTTGGTGATCATTGGCATAGTCATAGGTCTACAGTCTCCTATCCAGAACCTTTTCAGGATTTATGTAGCATACCTTCCTTGCCCAAGGAAGATTTCTCCTTTCCGTTGCCAAACTTCCAACACTAGGAAATAGTGCATTCGTCCCAGATCCTTCATATCGAACTCTGTGGCTAGATTCTTCTTGCAGTCTTCAATGAGTCTGGATGATCCTGTCAGGAAGAGATCATCCACATAAAATACTAAGATAAGTGGCACACTCTCTACGACCAGATAGTAGAGATTCGGATCTGCGTCACTCTTGACAAACCCCATCTTCTGCAAGTAGCCATCTATTCGACCATACCACGCTCGTGGTGCCTACTTCAGCCCATACAAGGCTTTCTTCAGTCTGCATACATGAGACTTCTTCTCATGAGTTTCAAAGCCCTTTGGTTGTTCAATGTATACTTCTTCTTCTATTACCCCGTTCAGAAATGTCGTCTTGACATCCATTTGATGGATCTCCCATCCCATCTAGGCTGCAAGAGATATCACAGTCCTAATAGATGTATACCTGGCTACCAGGGCGAAGGTTTCCTCATAGTTAATCCCTTCCTTTTGAGCATACCCCTTAGCCACAAACCTGGCCTTGTATTTTTCAATACAGTCGTCCGCAACATATTTGATCATGTAGATCCATCCTGAACCTACCACAGATCTGTCTTGAGACCTTGACACCACCTCCCAGACATCGTTTACCATTATGGAGTTATACTCCTCCACCATCGCATCTGCCAAACCTGATGCTGCGCTGCCTCCTTGATGCTGGCAGGCTCTCCATCCTGAGCTACTAACATTTGATACCTGTCTGGCTATTTTCACTCCCTTTTGTTGTTCCTTGGCTCTCCGATGAAGTTCTTTGAATCACACAGAATCTGACGAAGTTCCCTACTAGTTCTTCCTCTGCCAACAAGTGCTTTTGTTCTCTCCTCTTCCTCATCCTGAGAATCTTCCTCTGATCTGAGGAAGGATTCTTCACTTTCGTTGGTTGAAGAGGCATGACCAACGTATCCTCTTTTGACTGCTCCTTGGAAGGCATTTCGCAAGATCTTCTAAGAGCTCTACCCTCCATGAACTTTACATCTCGTTGTACTACTACCTTCCTGCTCCCTGGAAGATAGATCCTGTATGCCTTAGCGTTCTCGCTATATCCTGCCAGATACCCCTTTTCTATAGTCTGACCCAGCTTCTTCCTCTTTTCTTCGGGTATGTGACAATATGCCAAACTCCCAAATATCCTGAAATGATTGACTTCAGGTGTCTTCCCAGTGAAGACTTTCTTTGGCGTAATCTTGCCCAATGCCCGATGAGGAGTCCTGTTCTGAACGTAAACAGTTGTGTTGCATGCTTCTACCCACGGGAATTTTGGCATATCCTGATCATACAGCATGGCCCTAGCTGCTTCTACAATAGCCCTGTTTTCCCTTTTTGCCACCCCATTCTACTCCGGACTGTAGGGAGTTGTCCACTCTCTTCTGATGCCCTCCTTAGCACAATAATCAGTGAAGTACTTATCGACATATTCTCCACCATTATCTGAGCGCAAAATTTTTATTTTCTTACCTGTCAGATTCTCCACTAGAGCCTTGAACTCCTTGAATCGACAGAAAACCTCATCCTCAGTTTTCAGAAAATAGATCCAAGTTTTCCTCGAGTGGTCATCAATGAAGGTAAGGAAATACTTGGCACCGTTGAGAGCTTTGACAGACATAGGTCCGCAAATATATGTGTATCAATCTTAGTACACTCTTGGCCCTGTGGATGCTCCTAGGAAATGCCGCCTTGGCATACTTTCCTAAAGCGCTTCCCCTGCATACATCATCTCGTTCTGTATTCAGCTTCGGAACTCCTATTACATTGCTCCTGAGAATTCTCAGAGCTCCATGGTGCAAGTGACCCATCCTTCTGTGCCATAGTTCGTTCAAGTCTTTGTCCCCGTGACTGCCTATTAGTGCCATTGGAGATTCTAGTTGTAATATGTACAACTGATTACTTTTGATCCTGATATGCACTTTCTTTTTCCAACTCGGGTGTTTGACGTATACCTTTTCCTTGATGAAGTAGATGTCATAGCCCTTGCCTTGTAGTTGTGACACGGAAAGTAAGTTCATCCTTAATCCTGGCACATGCACCACATTTGTGGCATGGAACCGCTCTCCCGATTCTGTCTAAAAAACTATGGTACACTTTCCTACTGGAGTACACTTTGCCTTGTTCCCCATGGTGATCTGAAAGTTCATCTTCTCTTCTCAATATTCTGAGAAACACTCCCTGATTCCTGTCATATGCCACGAGGCTCCACTATCTATATACTATACTTCTAATGATGCAGCACTAGTCATGCACGCCACTTCTTCTTCCAACCTGGAAGCCAACATAGAGAAATCAAAATCTCTCTCTTGTGCAATCTTCTGAAAATCTACATGAGTCCCCTGAGATGGATGCATCTGCATCGTGGTCTCGACCCATAACTGATTTTCCCTTTCTATCTCTAATTACTTGCTCTGATACCATATGAAAATTCTATTAGTGCAGCAACTAATTTACTTTTCCTACTTATTTCATCGTAAGTTATTCATGAAATTACTTCAACAAACATTAAAATAAATATTGCTGCAGATATCACACCGTAATACAGAAACAAACATATGCACACATTTACACAGTTATTTTGGACTAATGTCCTCGGAAAAACCCAATGTGGGAAAACCGGCGCAGCAAGGGAGGATTTTATTATTCGGCAATTTTCTTGTACAACAGGGTGCCAAACTGGCTTACGCATAGATAGACAAACTTCCAGCACTTTTCTAAACCCAGTGTAGGCCCTTCTAACCTCTGCTAGAGCCTGAAACCCTCTGCATCAACCTGAAACTCTCTATGTCAGCCTATTGAAGCTCTGCGCAGCCTCTCTGGGCTTCTGTGTCACTCCTGCAGCCTCTGCACGGATGGCGCAGGCCCTTCTGGCTCTACGTAGTCTCTGCTGCCTCTGCGTGGCTTCCTCTGGCTCTGCGTCTGCCTCTTCTGCGTTGATATCTCGTCTCTTGTTCCGTACTTGCTGCCTCTTGACTGCTCTCCAGACCACTGGTTCAATTTCTCAGCAAACCCCGCTCTAGAAATTGAACTGACTGGTCTCCCTCAGTGTGTTCTCCAATTGCCCCTCAAGCCTCCTCTTATACTTTTTCTGTTGACATCTCAATGGCCGAGATTAAGTCCCTAATCAACGGCAAAGATTAGATCTAGCTTGATCCATGTCTTTTGCACCATTCTAACGCAGATTCATATTAATACACATTAATATTTTATTTTCCCTAAGTTTAGACTTAGGGACTCCATTAAAAATATTAATTATTTTATTATCTCCTAATCTGTCTAGAATATGCCCAAACCCTTTCTAAGTATTGGAGATCTTATGTGCCCCAACCTCTCCACCAAATTTCGTGGCTAGAGCACATCCGATGCTACCCCAAATCAACATGAATGCCATGAATAACTTCACTACTTCCACCATAGTCATCCTCTTCATCAGAGTCATCATTATCCCTTTTGAGTAGAAAGGTATTTTTAGTTGATTTTTCTTTTGTAATCATGAATTCTTCATCGGAGTCATCTTGTTTGGAGAAGAAATTATTTTTATATGACCCTTTCTTCTTGAACATCTTCTTTTTGTATTCGTCTTCATCATCGCTATCATGTTTATGACGACATTTTGCAGCATAAAATCATTTTCTCTCAGACTATGAGTTAGAAGGCGTGTAATAGCTTGTTGGAAAGAGCTCAATGTCTTCTACGAGCCTATGCCAATTTTATCCTTAAATAAGGTCATTTTACCATCAATAAAATTATATTTGTGAACTGTCATCATTATTTTATTCATCACAATCATATGTTTTTCCCTGGTAGCCTTTAGGGTTTCATTATATGATAGGGCTTCTTCTTTAGGGCTCCAAGTGTGTTCTTCATTTAGAGCATCTTCAACAAGGTTGGGGCTTCAACAATCATCCATGCATCATTATCTTCATCATTGCTCATATTAACATCAATGACAATTTTGATCAACACATGTGACATTGGTGTTAAGTCCTTCTAGCACCCACAAGAACCTTGTTGGTTTATAGATCTGCAAAGATCTTTCCACGTGGATCTGTCTTAGTCCTTTGAGACATCCACTAAATTTACTACCATGCCTCCAACTGGTACAGTCTCCCTCTCTCCTTCTAAGGGTTGACCTCTGTTAGTGTGGTTAGTGAAACCCTGTTGGTATTGTCCTTCGTACTATGCTCTGTCGACCACTACCAGCTCATGCCTGTCACAACAGATCCCTTGCCCAACAACTTCTATTGGCAATGGCATCCTGCAGTTACTCGATCATGCCCAGCACGATTCTCTACTTTGTGGCACCACTTGTACCAGACCCTATCGCTCCCTTTGTGATTGACCCGCTCATAGCCCAACTACAAACTTCATTGTGCAACCCTTTCTCAATGGCTCCTCACATATGGCACCAACACCCTTGCGCATATCCCTCATGCAGTGTCTCTCACACTACTTACATTGTCGACCATAGCACCTTTGCATTGTGCTCTTCCTCCCTACTTGACTTTTTGTCTCCTCTACATATTGAAATTTTTTGGACTCTCGTGTGTCTCCGACTACTCCACTCTATTTTCGGCCCTTGCACACGAATAATCTTGTGTTTTCCTTTCACATTAAACCTATGATGGAAAATTCTTTCTTGTTCTCTGCAATACCTTCTGGCGGTCAACTCAACATTCAAGTTCTGGATCTTGGTTTGAGTGTTGCCGACTAGTAGCACTGCACCCAACTCGATTGCTTTTCCTCGCCTCCACATCCTTTGACTTCTCTACCTTTTCCTCCATGTGCTCAACCAGTGTGGCCCCGAGCTACAACCCTATGCACTACCAACTTCCAAACCCACTCACGTCTTTGCTTGCTGCAATGAATCTTCTGCCACCCCGAGTCCCTGCGTCGTGTCAATGGTCAATAGCCACTCCTCCAACAACACTCTATCAGTCAACTTTGCGCACTGGCAGCGTACTGCTACCAAATCCAACCTGCCACGACTCCTTTCTGACTGCGTCGTTTGTCACCCAAACCATGATTGATGCCCCAAGTCTTGTGGCCTATCGGCTTTGGCCGCTACGATCTTCAATTTGTCGGTCATGCTTGCTTGTCCCCGCAACACCCTTTGTTCACTTGACGACTAGGCTTGTCTAGCCACTTGTTCCTCTGTCATATTCATGCATGCCCCACGATTTCTTTCGTTATCTACCGCCCAAAGTTGTCAGTAATTGTCTCTGACCTATCTTCTCTTTTCCTTCACTCATCACGACTATCTGTTGTCAAGCAACCTCTCTGCCACCCCTACTTCCTCTCGCTAGCATGCACGCGTCTTCCAACATTGTGGATAATCCAAGTCCTCACTCTACAAACAACAACCACAAAAACCTTAAAATTGTAATTATATTATAACCTTTGTCACACGATCACATCACTAAGTCCAACAAGCAACAAGTCATTAGATACAATAATCATTTTTGCATCTAAGTGGACCAAACTTGAGTGTAAAGGGATATTTAGTGCTTCAAACAAGGCTTCCCTTCCCGATTCAGAGTCTTGAACTCACAAAGGTGTTTCCTCCCTAGGTAGGAGTGGCTAAAGGACCACCCTATTAGGTGTTTTCAGCGCCCAAGGGGAGGTAACATTTCCTCAGTCTACCCTTCAATAAATAGGTGTTATGTGAACAATGATGATAACATAGGGGAGAAGACTTCATGGCTAAGTGTCATGGTCAAAGGGTCTAGCATGATGGAGATCCACATCTTGAGTGTATAGATGTGAGGAGGGAGCAATCATGGACGCATGAGTTACCAACCC
Organism: Pinus taeda; assembly: GCA_000404065.3. NCBI lineage: Eukaryota > Viridiplantae > Streptophyta > Pinopsida > Pinales > Pinaceae > Pinus > Pinus taeda. The sequence continues at coordinate 16,068 of APFE030396919.1, read as the reverse complement.
GGCCTTTGTTTTTCCACCCCTCTTGTGCACCTTTTACCTTTTCTTGGTTTTTCTTTGTATCATTGCTCGTAGTTCAAAGAGTTAGATCCTGCTTTGTATGATATATAGCAATGTATCACCCCTTAATGATGAGGCAGCTCATTGCCCATTGGGGATGGGACATGCGAGGGTTCCTTTCACGATGTATAGGAGCGATATGGTGCTCAAGAACTAGGTGATGGCCATAATGGGTGAGATAGAGCTCATGCTAGGCTTTTGCCCATGTGCTAATGTGTATGTCCCGACCATGTTTTGCATTTTGATATTCTTTTGTCTATTTTGCTTGTGGTCAATGTATGTTTTTTTTTCCTTTTCTTCTAGTTGCTTCAATCTCCTATGGAATAGGGATAGATGGGACATGCTATCTCAATCAGAGTTTCCCAAGTAGTGCCCCTCCTATATCCATTGGGCCATTAGAGGAGGTTCCATTGACTAGAGTTGTAGACTAACCCCCCATTTAAGGTGAGGGAACAAGATCTTGGTCAAACCCCTCCTTCTTCCAAGTAATCCATATTGAAATCCCAAAGTACAAACAAGTATAAGCACCTAATTACAAAATAAATGAAGTAACTTTTGAATAGAAACCCGCCTTCGTACATGTGCGCTTACGAGATGGGTCAGAGGCATATCACTAATCCAAGTGGACAAGATGAATAGTTGCACGTCATTGACTAGTGGTGGTTGTCAAGGGCTATTGTTTGGCCAGCTACATGCGAAGTGTTTGGAGAAAAGTTTTCATCTATGGGGTCACCCACTTTTGTTGGGTAACACCTCCCCAAATGTACCAAGCAAGACTTGCAATGAGTCACAAAGTTGAACAAGACACTTCTTCAAATTTCAATTGAGAAGTCTTGCAGAACAATTTTTCTCACTCTTCTGGTGTTCTTCTCTATGCAATTTTCGTACCCTGATGGGGAAATTGTAATAAATGATGTTAGCATGATGAACTTATTTAAAAGACTTAGCTCCCTAGGACTTGGTTATTAGGGAAGTTACTCTAGAGTGTTTTTTTACTTGGTTAATTATTATTTGTTTTTTAGCAATTAATAATTTGCTAATTTTTTTCGCTCACACCTCCAAAGTTGGAGTACATCCTAATGGCTAGGCCTTAGTGGTGTTGTCTAAGTCTAGAGTCAATGTATATTACCATGCTAATCATTATCCATAGTCTCATGGAATTGCATTATATTTTTTTAGGATTTTTTTTTTATAATTAAAAATTCTCGCAAACAGGGATTTTCCTTGTAAATTTTATGTAAATAACAAAAGGGTGGTACTAAGAGATGTTGTATGCCTTAGAGGTACTCATTTTCTAACCCAGAGCACCCACTTTACCTTAGTACCCCCTTCTTGAGAAAAATATTAATTTTTCCTCGTGAAAATCAATTATTCACTCAAAAAAGGTGAATAAAATTGCTCCCTATTATTAAGAAAACATGTTTTTACTTGTCTCCAGTCTCACTAAGACTTACATTAATAATGAGTTAGAGAGGTTAGGGTGAGTAAAGTGATAGGTTTTTACTTGTCTCCACTCTCACTAAGACTCATAGTTAGTTAACACAGTGTTGGAGCCAAGTTAGGAGGAGTTAAGTGACAGTTTACTTCTCTCCAGTCTCACTAAGACTCACAGCTAGTTAATAATGAGTTGGAGACAAGTTAGGGGGAGTTAAGTGGGGCATATGGCGAGCTTTTCTCTTCTAGATATTTGCACTCCTCTTTGGAGACTCCTCCTTCTTGGTCTATAAAACAAAGTGTTCTGCTTTATTGCGAAGGGGGTTGGAGAAGAAGATAGGAAAGAGAGCTCTGCTAGCATTTGTAAATTGTTCTTATCATTTGGAATAAAAGGCTTAGGAGGCAAAAAATGGTGTACAAGCTTCGTGTGGATGCTTGATGTTTAACATATGAGGTAACATTGCTTTGTGCTTTTTTTGCTTTAAGATTTGTTGCAAGCCTTTGAAGGGGCATTGTTACCCAATAGGAATAGATTTTTCAAAACTTAATTATTTATTAAATCTATTTGTTGTCTTACATCTTGGAATTCAAGATTATATATGCTACTAATTTGATTGGCATATTTCTAGATTTCATATGTAGGAAACACCTATCTCTTAACAAAGCTTCTCAGCGCTTGCTTCCATGATGCCATGATGCATCTTCTTACCATGATCATACCTGCAAGGATTTCTGATAGCATCCTTTTGAGAGGGACACCATCTCATTCATAATGGAGATCTATTACTCCCTCTTTCCCTGATCCCTTTCTTCAGCTTCCTCCATCCGTCAGGTAATCTTTCCATAGCACTATTTGTTCAACCTTTCCTTTGCACATATTTGAGTCCTTTGACTTTCTCTATTCAGCATAGAGACCACAAACTGTTGATCTAGGTAACCTTCTTGTTCATGGAATTGTCAATATTAATATCAATGATGATTATTTTCTCATCATTTTTCCCATATCTCGTAACTGAGATCTCATGAAGATATTTCTTCATTCTTCTTTACTGCATTTCAGATAGTATATCCTCTAGTATTTCATGTATCCTTCTTATGTCTCCTTTCTTAAGAGTGTCATGAATTCAAAGGAGACCTTGATGTAATGACTTATCTAAGGATTATAGCAATCTTTTTCATTCCATTCAAGAACCTTGATGACCCATCCAATGTATAGGTCTTCTTGTAATCATGAAGTCATAAAACCAAACTTGATTATAAAATGTACTTACCTGATTGTGAAGATGAAATCTTCACCTTGATCAAGTTGGCAAAGTTAGAGTAGACATATTGGTGCTTCCTTCGGTTGAGATCCTTGATAGGCAGATTGCCTTCCTTGCCATCAAGCTATCTTGATATATATATATCAGCAAACTGCTGATATAAAGCAGCATTGACTTGTGATTGATTGTCATGATATAGAGATCCATCAATTAGTGAACACCTTCATTCTACATAGAGTACTGTCCATACAAATTTGAACACTATGCAGTAGATGATCTGCTTCTTTGAGTAGGAATCTGAAATGTTCTTTATTGAAAGGATCCAATCACAGGAATGTTGAGATCATGCTATGATGTGGATTGTGGAAGACACCAAAGCTGTTGCTATAAACCAGAGTTCTGAATACTTTGTCTTCAGATTATTCATCTCCAAAGCCCTTGCTGTAGTTGACTGTAGTTGTAGACTGCTTCTTGGACTTCGATCCTCTTCGAAATGGTGTCGTCTTTGAGATACAAGAGCTTGCTGTTGTAGATTGTCTCCTTGATCAGCTATCCTTGTGTTTACATACTGCTGTTGTAGACTAGGGTTTGATCAAGGTAGAGATCTTGATATTCTTCAGCTTGCTATGCTTGAAACTTGATGTTGGCATGTCTCTTTTCTGCCCTCTTTGACTTCTGAACCAACCCTCTGATACCATGTTGAAGAATCTAGGGCATTCAGAAAATACAATGATTCTTCATTACATGATAACAATTTGTGAAGTATTTATACAATTTATCTTAACTTGATGTTTCCATTATTATTAGTGTGTGTATGTTAGCTTCATCAAACTGCTATCAAGACAAAAGAGACAAGAACACAGATATTTGGCTTTCTGCCAGGGCCAAAACCTCTCCCTCTTGGAGAGGAAAACCCACGCAAAATTCTTCCTATAGAGATTCCATTGATGAATACCAAGACCATGACCCTTGACACAATCTGTCTCTCCAAGACCAAGGCATCAATCCTCTTCCTTGTCACTGCTGAGATCATCATCACTGCTGCACTGCTGCATCATTGATATCTTCATTTATGCTGCCATCATTGATCACTTCATTGCTGCACCATGACTGTCCCTTGAAACTGCTACAGAGGTGATCTCTGCATTTTCAACAAGATCATGATCTTATGCGAACTGGATCATGACTTTATCCTTGTCACAGCTTCTTCCATTATGCCGAGAATATAACCATCACTGTCATTGCTACAGTAGCACTTGACACTGCTTGAAACCCTCATCACCGCACCTCTATATACCTGGACTTCGGAATTCTTTTTAACATGATGATATATACATATGCTGAGACTGAGATCTATGATCATTGCGATATCTATTAAGTTGAGACTGCTGTGAGGTAGTTCCACTGAGATTGTGATCTTACCTTCTAACTAGGCTGAGACTGTGATCTTACCTTCCTTTCATCATGCCAAGATTGTCATGCTCCTTCATTGTTATGGATCCGAGACTGATCATATTGTTACTGTTGATACTGCGGCTTACCAGGACTATGGAGATATTCTTATGCCGAGGTTAACTATCCATTCGAGATCCTGTCTGCTCCTCCATGCATCTGAAGTGTAGCTTTCCTGCACCTAATACCCATCCAAGGTGCAGTCAAGCCTTTCCTTGTATGCCTACTCGTAGTGCAGATCTGCTTCCTCCATTCCCATGCGAAATTTCAGAGAAAGAACCGAGATGTCTCTTCTTATTTGCAGAGACCTGCACCCATCTTCATGAAGTTTCAGAGAAAAATGCGAAACTGTGATCTGCATTTTGTGGATATCTTGACAGGGTATTTATAGTGGTGAACCACCTATATTTGAGCCAACATGAACCCATGAACCGTCATGACTATTTGCTTGAGCCGACGTGACTTTCATTTACTAATTAATTCTATTTGGAGCCAACATGAAGAATTTCTTCTTGTTTTCGCTTGCAGACTTCTTGGAGGATTATGCATGGTCTTTGGAGGGCTTCTTCACAACTTTGTGGACTTGTATACATTTACATAAATGCACGAAGAGTTTCTATACATATGACATGACTCTTTGACATATAAATAAATCTGTTATGTAAAAAATTAGTTAACTTAGGTTTATTATTTAATTTTAATTTTAATTAGACGAAAGGGCACGATCATAAGATCATGCCCCTTCCCAAAGGGTGCCCATGGCGGTATACAAGCCAGGCAACCCAGTGTAAATCATCATCATCTGTAATTCATTTTATTAATAAAAGTATTTTTTTATATATATTTATGTTATCCCGAAGTTTTATGCTCCATCTGGTATCCGAGCAAGTTCGGTTCTCCGGCTATACATCCGCTGACCCCGCTGTTCACTGCATAGACCGTATCGCTCCGCTGCTCCTGTCCGCTGGCCATCCGCACGTAATCATCACTGTTCTGCTGCCCGTCGTTTCACTGCGTTGTATCGTGCCCATAGCACGTTCCGTCGCTGCCCACCGTAGCTTTCTCACCCACGCTATTTGAACATCGCAGTCCGCAGTCCGCAGTCTTCTGCACACCCCATTCATTCCTGTCCCCACCAACATCCTTCGCACTAGTCCGTTGCTCTGTCCGCTTCCGCATATCCCATTTCCACTGCACATAATCTCCAATCCATCGATCCGTAGTTATTAGCACTGTCCACACCTATTCTGCCTACTGCTAACCACCGTGCGACCACATTCCACCGTTCCTACGCAAACCCCGACCCTGCTCAACCGCCTGTCAGTTTTCACCCTGTCCCCGAAATACCCCGTCGCATTGCCATTCTCCCAGCCGCACCACTGTTCCAATTCCTTCCGTTCACGATTTTTTTTTTTAAAAACAGCGTCCGTTAAAAAAATTACGGTGATATTCGATATATTTCTGAATAGTCAAAGGGTTCAGTCAATCGACGTGACTGTTCAGAAGTTTATGATTTATAAAAAAAATATATATATAATTATAACGTGATTTAGTTATATATATCATATTTTTAATAATTATATATATATATAATTTAATTAAAGTTATATAATTATAACCTTATATATATTTATATATATATATATATATATATATATATATAATATATATATATTATATATTATATATATATTATATATTATAATATATTATTAAATTTAAAATATATATATTATGTATATTTATTAGTTAAATTAATTTAATTTTTAATTTAAAAAAATTATATATATATATAATAATTAAATAAATTATTAAATTAATTTAATTAATTAAAAAAACAAAAAAAAAAAAAAAAAAACTTACGCTGGCAAACAAATACACGCCCCCGCAAACCTGCTCAATGTCGACAATGACAATGGCGGATTTCCAGAAAAAATTGGTTGACGTAGAGCATAAGATAAATAACAACCACGACGAGGTCAATAAAAGGCTTGGGGAGCAAGCGGACAAAATAAAAGATCTTCAAGATACGACAAATCGAATGGAGATAAAGATGGAAAATTACCGTGTTCAGACAGAAGCAGGGATCAGAGAGGTCTTAACAATGCTGAAAAGTTTGTGTAAAAGGTCGAATTGTACACCCGAACAACTACTAAAAGAAGGTGAAGAGAATCAAGAACACATCTCGTCAGATTCAACTAAGTCCACAGACTCTCATGACAAAATTGAATCCCCAAAAAAATCAGCGACACCCCACCAAGAAGCGAGTAACACAGCCTTTACAAACAAGCAACTCTGGGATAACTTTACCAGTCAACACCCTTTTTTCGCTCAACCAGTAGCAACATACCAGCGACGGGCAAAAGGCGAGATGCCTAAATTTGATGGAAACGAAAAAAAATGTTGCATGGATAAATAAAGCAGAAGAATACTTTGAGATATATGACATCAACGACGATGACGAAAAGCTCAGGCATGCATCCATGAAAATGGAAGGAGAAGCATATAACTGGTATATGTGGTGGAAAAAGACAACACACGTCATTAGCTGGAGACCTTAGTAACACGAGTACCTGGATTATCAGAATCTCGTTTGATTCAATCATACGTCTCAGGACTTAAATCCCATTTACAAGCAGAACTTGAGATGCATGACATTACATCTATAGAAGTAGCAAGACGAAAAGAAAAAACAGCGGAAAAGAAATCCGAACCAATATTTTGGTCAACAGCGGAAAAAGCTTATGCAAGACGAAGGATACCCCAGTATGTGGACTCAAATAATACAAGATATG